>LR732077.1:5063453-5318417 GCA_902506015.1 Armillaria ostoyae | reverse complement strand
GCTAAACAGGTTGGATTGTTGGTTTTGTGGAGAAAGTGGACATCTGAATGCGGAGTGCCCGACGAGGATGGACTATCTTAACACTGGAAAGATAGTCATGGTAAAAGGAAGAGCTCGTCTTCCAGATGGAGGTGAATTCCCCGCGGATATAAGAGACCCGCTCCCCAAGAACCGAATCGACGAGTACTATGCGCGGCAAGAGAAAAACGTGAGCCAGAATGTGTTAATCACTGGGTCATCGACCCCTGGTCTCCTGAACATGACGGGCTTGTTAGCCACGCTGCTCCAAGAAAAGCAAGACTTGGAACGCGAGCTATACGAGCTGAGAACACAAAATGTGAATGCGGCGCTGGGCCCTCGAACAAGAAGTAGAGGGTATGACACAGACGAAACCGGTAGAGAGCTCCCTACAGAAGAAGAGAGGAAGCAGGGTTTTTCTAAGCATTCAATGAAGGCGGGCGGGAACCAAAATAAGACCAGTAGAGTAGAAAGGTCGGGTTCGCCATCACCCCCGGAGGACGTAAACAAAAACCAAAAGAAAACCGGTGGGGCCGTAAAGGAGAAGCAAAGAGTGACAGTAGAAGATGCAGAAGACTCAGAAGATGATGAGCCTGTGTTGAAAAACAAGCAAGTGCGGATGGACCCCGCACCCAAGGTCACACCTACCCCGCAAGTAGTAGTACCATGTGTGCCTAAAGATTTCTTTAGCCCGCGGGATAACACGAAGGCGGCAGGAGAGGGAGGTCCTGAGAAGAAGAAAGATTTCAAGAGAGGATATACTCCATATCCCTCGGACCCAAGGGAACCCGCGTATAAAATCAGGGCCCCAATCCAAGAACGAGGCGATAGAGCTGAAGTCATGGAAAGGGTCATGAATACGGAAGTACCAATAACAGTTGGCGAACTACTTTCGTTGTCAAAATTACGAGATGACGTAAAGAGCGAGCTCACTCTGAAATGGATTGCCTTTGGCAAGAAGGGAAAGAGCGGAAAACAACAGTTCGGATACTTTATAGAAGAGGAACCTGAAGAGGATGAGGAGGAAGAAGAAGGTGAAGAGACTGAACAAGTCTTTCCCTTCGGAGGAGTAGAAGTGGAAGACGTGGAAGGGTTGCCAGGAGGTGCAATTCACATCTCGAAGCTGCCCTTCGTCGGCAGCTTCATGGTTTCAACTGAAACAAGAAACGGTGTGCCAGCGGGCTCACTAGTGTGGCAGGATCCATTCTTGCAGTATGTGAACGAGGCAGCGGAACGAGGAGAAGAACCCAAGGCAGTATATGTCGCCAAGGATTCTCAAGTGTTACGCTCGGTATTCCCGCTCGTAAACGGAGTCGAGAAATTAGAAAGCTTGTATGATACAGGGTCTCAAATTGTCTCGATGTCTGAACGCATCGCAGATCAGCTAGGGCTAATTTATGATCCTGATATAGTCATAAATATGCAATCCGCCAACAAGCAAGTAGAGAAATCCCTCGGAATGGCCAAGAATGTGCTGTTCTTATTCGGTGACATCACGGTGTATCTACAGGTACATATCCTTCGGGATCCCGCGTACGATGTACTACTAGGGAGACCCTTTGACATACTAACGGCGAGCACTGTGTTTAATAACACTGAAGGAGGACAAGTCATAAAAATAAAAGATCCAAACTCACTACGGAGTGCGATGGTACCCACGTTCCCGCGGGGTCAACGCCGAGTGGCTCAACGAGAAATCGAACAGGGTTTTCAGTGATCAATGATTTGATCGACGATCAAGGAGAGCTGGCCCTGATAATAGAAGAAAAGTATGACGGAGGCTTCGTGATCGGTGGCTATGCTCAGCTGACGGGATCGAAGAAGTTCAGAAGAGAAGAATTACAGGCGACCTACACAGTAGCGAGCTCACTGGTGAGTGGAGAAGACAAAAAGGTGCGTGGGACATTGTCTTCGTATTTCGGGGTGCTTAAAGATATCCGTGATATACGAGAACAGCGGCAACACATCGACGAGTCCAATAGAATGCTAGTGGATAATCCTAGTAGATGGATCCGGACTTACTTCTATGGGGAAGTTGACCCCTCGTACAGTCCACCTCCAGTTGGCTCGACAAAAGATGTATTCGCAACAAGAAAGTACAAACCTGTAGCACAGAAAGTGAGGCCCATAACAGGAGGATTACCCTCCGAGTTCAGAATCGAGCGTAACATCAAGGGAGACCCTTTGAAAGATATGCTGAAACTTAGCGAGCGGCCTCCAGACTTCATACCCACAGGGAGGTACACCACAGAGAGAATGGAACAGATTGATAAGGTTCATAATGAGGAATTCTTATGGCCTGAAGAGTGGAAACTGATGCATCACTTTATGATGGAACAGAATGAGGGATTTGTGTGGGATGATAGCGAGCGGGGTGCATTTAAGGAAGAGTACTTCCCTCCTGTAACTATACCCATCATAGAGCATACGCCCTGGGTACAGAAGAATATACCGATTCCCCCGGGAATCTTTGATGAGGTCTGCAAGATCATACGAACAAAGATACAGGCTGGCGTGTACGAGCCTTCGAACTCCTCGTACCGCTCGCGTTGGTTCTGCGTCGTCAAGAAAGATGGCAAAAGCCTCCGACTCGTACATAGTCTGGAACCCTTGAACGCTGTAACTATAAAGCACTTGGGAGTACCTCCAGCGACTGACGAGCTCGCTGAACACTTTGCAGGAAGATCTTGTGGAGCCACTTTGGATTTGTATGTCGGATACGATGAGAGAACCTTAGATGAAGGGTCTAGAGATATGACCACGTTCCAAACTCCGTTTGGTGCGCTGCGACTTGTTACCTTGCCCATGGGATGGACTAACTCAGTACCCATATTCCATGACGACGTAACTTATATTTTGCAAGCGGAAGTCCCGCACGTAACAATACCTTATGTCGACGATGTTCCAGTCCGCAGGCCAAAGACCCGCTATGAAACAACAGATGGGGGTTACGAGACCATCTCAGAAAATGATGGCATACGAAGATTCGTGTGGGAGCACGTCCAGAACGTGAATAGAGTCGTACAGCGTATGAAATACGCGGGAGGGACGTTTTCAGGTCATAAGGCAGTGTTATGTGCATCGGAAATTATGGTCGTGGGCCATAGATGTACGTACGAGGGGAGAAAACCAGAAACCGACCGAGTAGGGGTCATCTTGAGGTGGGGACTGTGTCAGGACTTGGGAGATGTGCGCTCGTTCCTAGGAACCGTAGGAGTACATCGCATATTCATAAAGGATTACGCAAAGAAAGCGGAACCTTTGACCAAGCTCACTAGACTTAAGGTACCCTTCACCTTTGAGGAAGAACAGGAAGCATCAATGCAGAAGCTGAAAGATGCGTTGCAGGACTGTCCCTCGTTAATGCCAATAGATTACGAGCTGGACTCACCTGTAATACTGGGAGTAGATACGTCTTACCGGGCTATAGGATTCTATATATGCCAGCTCGATCCAGACAATCCCAAAAGGAGGAGATACGCGAGATTTGGGTCAATCGTGCTGAACGAGCGGGAAGCTCGCTTCTCACAGCCGAAGAGAGAACTCTATGGATTATTCCGTGCCTTGCGAGCGTGCAGACACTGGCTGTTACGATTTTTCCATTTTCTTATCTTATCTCGATCTTATCTCGATCTTATCGCATCTTATCATGGACATCAACGGATCAACCGGCCCAACGGCCCGGTCTCCACGCCTATATCGAACGACTTCAGGTATTGTGCTACGGCTCACGACGACCGCTCGCCTAGCTCGTTGTTTTCATTGTTTTATGCCTAGTAACCGAACGCTCAACACGTATCCACATCTATATATAGCATTCAGCCTTTAGTATATAAGAACCTTAGTTCTCACTATGTATTCCCTAGATTCGAACTAAAGTTTATCTACACCTTGTCTGCTCAGCACATCGCATCGCTAAGACTCGCCGTACAACGCACGATCGCCCTAATACGAAGGCAGTGCAGCTTACGCAATGTCTTCAGTTGATCACGTGTTAGTCAAGGCCTAACACTGGCTATTCGGTGTACGGAAGCTAGTCGTGGAAACAGACGCCAAATATATCGCAGGAATGCTTAGGAACCCAGACGAGGTGCCTAATGCAGCGATCAATAGGTGGATCGAGTCGATCTTGATGTTCCACTTCACGCTAGTACATATTCCGGGCGAGCAGCACGCACCAGACGGTCTCTCGAGGCGTGACTTCCAACCGGGAGATGAGGAATACTTGAACCCAGAGGATGAGTACGAACCAGTCGATGAGGAGTTAGAAATATTGAACGAGACGGAAGAGGAAGTCTTAGATATCGCAGACTTCAAAGAAAGAATAGATACACGACACGGCTATGTCACGATAGCTCGTGCAGTACATGATTTTCATGAAGATAAAGTCATTGAAGAAGCTGTAGCCACGGCAGACGTATTCACTATGAGATATAACAAGGGAGTGTTCCTACCAGATGAGACAGAATTCACTGAAGCCGAGGACTACCCAGTGGACCGTCGAAGTGACTATGCCAAGATGCTAGATAGCGAGCTCGATAAGGTTGTGCAATGGCACGCAAATCCTATGGAGCGTCTGGATGGCTTTACAGATAATCAGTACAAGAACTTTATCCGCTACGCGAAGAACTTCATGGTAGATAAAGGAAAACTGTATCGAAGAGACATGGAATCAGAATACAAACTAGTAATCTATCCTGAGCGGTGCATGTATATCATGAAAGCGGCACACAACCAACTAGGTCACCACGGGATGTATGCCACAAAGATGCTAATTAAGGAAAGATTCTGGTGGCCAGAAATGGAGAGAGATATCGCGTGGTATGTCAGCACCTGCCATATATGCCAAGAATGCCAGAAGACAGTGATCAAAGCGCCACCTACGATATCGTTCACACCTTCAATATTTCAGGTGCTACATGCAGATATGATGCATATGCCACAGGCCTCGAACGGGCATAAATATATAGTCCATGGTCGCTGCGCGCTCACTAGTTGGATGGAGGGCAGAACATTAGCAAGCAAGACAGCACAAGCAATTGGAGAGTGGTTATTCGAAGAAATAATATGTCGATGGGGTTGCCTGTCACTCATCATAACAGATAATGGCAAGCAATTTAAAGCGGCCATAAAATACTTAGAAAAGAAGTACGGGATTAGAGGCATTCAGATAGCACCTTATAACTCCCAAGCCAATGGGCGGATCGAGAGACCACATTGGGACGTTCGCCAAGCGTTATATAAAGCATGCGGGGGCGTACAGAACAAGTGGCATCAGTACTTCATGCTGATAATGTGGGCAGATCGAATTACCGTACGAAAAAGGATGGGACATTCGCCCTTCTTTGCAGTAACAGGTGCCCATCCGATCCTACCGTTAGATGTGCTAGAAGCGACGTGGCTAGTGGAGTACCCGGGTAGAATGTTAGAGGACTGGGAACTCCGCGGGCTGAGAGCGATCGCGTTAGAGAAACACGCGGATAAAGTCGAAGAGATGCGCCAGAACATGGACGCAGTTAAACGAGAGAGGACGTTGCAATACGCAAAGATGAATGCTAACAAGATCAAGGAATTCGAGTTTAAAAGCGGCGATCTAGTGCTGATGCGAAACAGCCAGATTGAGAGCTTGCTAAACACAAAGATGAAACCTCGATACTTGGGACCCTTGGTAGTCGTACACCGCACCAAGGTCGGCAATTACATCCTAGCAGAGCTGGACGGAGCTATAATTCGATCTAAGATTGCCGCTTTCAGGGTAGTGCCTTATTTAGCCTGGAAATCCATAGATTTGGACGGGGAGGTGCTTAAACTCATGGATATGTCGCATGCTGAGCTACAGAAGCTTATAGACTCACCAGAGCCTAAAGATAAAGTACCAGCCAACTTCACAGATGATTACCCTGAGACAGAAAATCTGAGAGTGTCAAAAGACATTAACTTAGATCACTGAGTTTAGCGAGCTCGCAACAAGGAAAAAGCAAGACACCCGGCAGGCGGTGTATTATTGATTGTAAAGACAGTACAGTCCATGTCTAACTAATGACTGGCGACGAGATAGCTAGAAACACGAACAGAGAATACTACTGAATAAGGAGATAAGCCTTGGAGACTCCCGGAATGCTACTTCTAAAGTAAGCGAAAAGAGAATAACAATAAGGGAGCAGGTATTCAACATCAGTAGCAGACACAGAGAAGGAAACATAGTGATGTGAAGAGTACGAGTTACCGTGACCATTACCTACAAGAGAACCGAAGATATCGAGAATGAGAGGCCGGGGCCTAGAAACACGCAGGCTCCAAGATAACCGGGGTCGAAGCAACGGCATCACGTCCGGAATCTGCAGGAGAGGCGACATCAGGCGAGCAAGCTTCGTGGCTGGCAGCTGATAAAGCCCCCTGGATCCCAGAGAGCTCGCTGAGGAGGAAGGTTCGTTGCCTCTCCGCACTGAAAATAGTGTGATGGAGCACAACGAGGTCACCCAAGACAGCGTTCTCGAGTCGAGCCAAGTGCTCAGGCGACTCGATGCGAAGACCATCCAGGGCTGTCCCCCGTGGAGTCGAGCGAAGAGCCTCGCTAAGGGCAGCATTTCCGCCCTCCCCGGAAACTGGGAGAGAAGCATGAGAAAGAAATAGACAAGAGAAAAATAACAAGAGACGTACCGGTACTGACCAGACCAAGAGCCGTGGATGCCCGTCGATCGGATCCGCCACGAGTACGAGAAGAATAGTACTCACGGGCTGAAGGATGCGGAAAGGAGTGGCGGGATCGCTTCGAGTCACGATCGGAGTCCTTGTAGTAGCGCTTGGAGACGGCAGCCTAGAAAACTTGAAGTTAGCGCGTTAAGTTAGCGAGCTGGCTAAAAGAAAAGACTCACGGCGCCGGATGCAGTGCAATCCAGAAGAGCATGGTCATTCCCTCCGCAGTGGAAGCAAGCAGAGGGTTCGTCCTAGAGCCAGAAGCTTTTAGTGTGGGGGATATCTCGAGAAAAAGAGACATCTTACCTTACAAGACTCCTTACGCTTCTCGCCAGCGACAGCATCAGCTGGCTTGCCCTTGGAAGGCTTCGCAGCCTTGGGAGGAGCCAGCTTCGAGTTGTCATCATCGATCGACATCTTGAGGATGCCGTCAGTAAGAGCGCGGAAGAGAGACATTTGAGGAATCTAAAAGAAAGAAGCGTACTTTAACAGAGTCAGACTCGGAGTCAGAAGGGTCGGCTACCTTGTCAGGCTCCCCATTCTCGGATTCAGAACTGGAATCGACGATGGCAGGAGACTTCTTGAGAGCATGAGCCTTACCCTTGCTACGAGTAATGGGGGTCTGAAGAGGAGGAGATAAGTACAGCACAAATAAACCAAAGAAGAGAAATACCTTGCGACGAGGGCCAGTAGGTGCAGAAGCAGGAGGAACAGCATCAACGGAGTGGCGTTCAGACTGGACCCACCCGGTAATGGTCTTCAAGACCTTGTGGATGGGCTGCTTCGATGCGTCAGTACGATACTTCTTCTCGACCGCACGGCGGGCAGAAAAGATGGTCTCCTTGAGCTCCTTGTCCTTGATAAGCTCGTCCCTGTGGGCCTCGAGGTACTTCTGCAAAGAGAAAGTCAGAATTACCAAGAGAAGTAGCGAGCTCGCTAAAACCTACAGTATACTCGTGAAGCTGAGGCATGTTATCAGCAGTGGTAACGCTAAGGTTTTGGCAGAGCTGGGTGATAACAGCTTTGACAGCGACGAAAGGCATGACAGGAGTAGCAGAGGAAGACATTTTGGGAAGAGGGGAGAAGGTATGGGCAAAAGCAGAAGAAATAAGCTAAAACACGAGTAAAAGCGAGATACTGAGTTGTGGATGGACCCTACTAGCGAGCTCGCTCAGCTTTTATACCAGAAGCGCAGCAGCTACGACTAAATAGGCATCTTGAACCAAGACCATTCATAACCTGGAGAAAAATAAATTTCTGACAAGTACGAGCCCGCGAATTTAAAAATAGCCGGGACACGACTAAGTCAGAAATCAATTGAAATTTTTGATGAATTTAGTGATGGGGTGGTGTTGATGACTGGGGACAGTCAATTCTTTTTAGTGTGGGGGATATAGTAGGTATACGCAAGTATACCTTCATACCTTTAACATTTGAAGCGGAAAATGAAGAAATAAATTTTCGATTCTACGAATACCACACAAAGGAGATTGATCAGACCAGGTCAGGGTCGCGTAGCAATGACAGCGACTTAGAAAATGACACCTGATGTGGAAAAACAAGAATAAAATGGAAACAAGTGGCGGACAGACTGGTATTGAGCAAAGAAAAAGCCTGCCAGGACCCCGCGGACTAAGTACAAGGAGAAATAGAACCAGTTGACAAAGTTGACAAAGTTGACAAAGGCAAAATGGACCTAGAACAGGCTGTCAGTTCGTCAAGAACTCGACAATCTGATCTCTGATCGACTGGAGAGCTCTCATGTAACGTAAGAACCCTTCAGAGGAGTAAGGTTCGCTCCAGGGCTCAGACCTAGAGAGAGCATAGAATCGCGACTGTAGACAGGGACGGCAACAGAGCCTCCTCCAACACAGTTCCCTGATTTAGCTCTGCCATATGAGAGAAAACAAAGCCTATAAGGCACTTCCAAGAGCAGAGAGCTCGCATCAAAATTGAGATAAAGAGTACTTAGCGTTGATCAGGGACTTAGACCCTTGATGGGATAGACGTAAGGACTTAAGTGTGAACACACATAGAGAGCACGAGATAACAAGATATATTGATAAAGGGCCCATATGGGGCCCCCGGGATACAAAAAGCCCAAGAAAGCGAGATATAAAAATGAAAACAAGGGTCCGACAAGAGAGCCCATGGGCTGAGAACTACCAAGAAAGATATGTACGAGTATCTACTTAGAAGATCCAGCTGCGCCCGAGTCGTCGCCACCCTGAGTACCAGAAGGCCCAGCAGCCTGCTCGTCAGCGTCCTCACTCTCATCGTCCTCACTCTCGTCGTCCGCGCTTCCGTTCCACATCGAAGCGTCGTTGTCGGAAGGAACGTACTCAGGACCCCGAGGAAGGGTGAGAGGCTGACCGACCGAGCGGCGAAGACCATCGTCGACGATGAAGCTGCGAACTTCACGGTAGGCACCAGACAGAGCCTCGATGAGCTCGTTACCGCCTTCAGCACTAGCAAATTGGTCCAAAGTCTCGGCGATGTTGCGAACAACATGGTCGCGAGCACGAACCTGACCACGATAGAGGTAGTCGACGTGCTCCAGCTCACGGTTGATACCGCGGAGCTGCATGATGTTGCGACGGAGGCCTAAGAAAAAGACCGGTTAGCAAGCGGCACAAAGGGACAGAGAAAAAGACTTACTAGGGATGTTATACCGCGCAAAAGTGGTGAGACGAGAAGTAATCTCGTGCATCTCGCGGGTGGTATAACGAGCGGAGCAGCCGCCGTGATGCCCCTCCCGACACTGATCACAGTCGGCACCTGGGAACCAATTGTTCCAGGTGCACTCGATCATCCTGGCAGAACAGGGGAGGCAAACTTTTTCGTAGTGCTGAAAAAGAGGCATCAGAAAGAGAAAAAGAAAGAAGTAGCGAGCTCACATCAGGAGCACGCACGTAGAAAGCGTAACGAGAAGAACGAGCACCATAGGTGCCGTTTTTATGGCCATAGCAAACTGGGCTGAGAAAGAAAGTTAGCGAAGAAAAAGGAGGAAGAGAGAAAACAGAAAGCTTACTCAAAGAACTCATCTGGTGCAGTGATCAGATCCTCGAAATGGTAGTTCTCCAACTCGACACGGCTATTGTGCCTATCGATGGGAATACCCGCAACGTTGGGATCCTGCGCCTGAGTAAGCTCAGCAGCCAAGAACTGCTGCTTGGGGCGACCACGGAACATCCGGTTGGAATCTTGAGGAGCGGGATCGGGAGCAGCTGCCGCGACAGGTTGAGAGGACTTGCGTTTGGCAACCTTTTCAGGAGAGAAGCGAGGCTTCTTGACAGAAGGACCAGACCTCGTGGACTCAGCATCGGTTGGGACCTCAGGAATGCGAGCTGCTTTCGCAGTAGCAGAACGGGCGCGAGTGGGACGAGAGCTCGTCGCCTGAGTGGAAGGGCCGGCTTCAGAAGTAGTCGCGGCTGCAGTGGAGCGCTTCCTCTTCAAGTTCTTCTTGGGAAGAGGCAGCTCTTCACGAGCGGCAGACACGGGAAGAACGACAACAGGCGAAGGAGAGCGAGCGGGCTCAGGAATGGGAGCAGTAGCCTTGCCCTTGCCTTTGTTCTTGCTCTTCTTGCCCTTGGGTCTGCCTTGGTTACCGCGCGTTGAAGGAGCCTTACTAGGCTCAGGCGCAGAAGGAGACGGCGCATCAGGAGCCAGAGACGTGATGACAAGAGAGCGGGAGTGAAGAGGGACCCCAGTCACCGGATGATATACCCGAGGAGGCGAAGGGGGCTCATCAACATCCATGGGCTCCACTGGAGGAGGAAACTCCTCGACAGCAGTAGACGGCTGCTCCTCCACTGGAAGAGGAGGTGGCGGCGTCGTCGGAGCTGGAGCCTCCTCGCGTACGGGAGACAGAGGGCGTGCACCCAAGAATTCACCTTGTCCTGTAACAGGAGGCAAGGGTGGGGCGTCCCGACGAGAAAGATCCCGTTTAAGTCGCCTACGCGTGGAACGCGGGGAAGACTCGACAAGATCAACCTAGAGAAATAAACAATGAGAAGATGAGAAGATAAAGAGAGTAATTAAACTCACGTTATCGACCAGGGGCTCAGCGTTACCCGGAGGAGGAGGAGCAGCTGAAAAGACAAAGCCTGGAGTCAGCGAGCTCGCTAACCCAAGCAAGAGAAACTGCTTACTAGCTGTAATTGTAGGTGCGGCAATACCAGCAGCACTAGAGAAACAAGGGAGTTAGTAAGTGGAGAAGAAGAAAAAGTGGGTAGAAACTCACCCAGAACCAGAGACCAAAGCACTAGCACCAGGACTCAGCAAGGCTTGATGCAACCCCTGGAAGGCACCAGCCATCTCCCGAAAACCATGACGAATCATTTGGTCAGGAGTGACCGGAGCTGGGCGCATAGGCAGCGTCGTAGGAGTTGTCCCTGACGGGGGACGACGAGACAAACCTAGAGGGCGGACTGGAGAAAACGAATTCCACAAAGGTGGAGCACGACGGTCTGCGAGCGGACTAGGAGGCGAGTTGGGCTGACTCAGAACAGTCGCCAGAGCATGCACGCGGGGGTGATTTTGGGGTGAAGGAGATACTCCAGAAGAAGTCACCAATGGAGGGATGAGAGACATGGGCGTCCGTTGAGGACGCGTGCTCCTTGGGGGAACCGGAGGAGCGGAGGTCGAAGACGAAGCGGTAGGGCGAGCGGGGGTCGCAGGCAGCTCCTTCTTGGCAGGAGGATCGGAGAAGACGATAACTTCCTCCGCCTCCTCCGAGTCGGGGAGAGGCGTGGGGAAGCGGTCAAAGACGTGACCAGGAAAATCGGTGTTGTTGGCAAGAGCACCCGGACGGAGACGAGTCCCAGAGAAGATGGCGCGTTGAAGGAGGTACGACTCCAGTGCGATCAGGGGCTCATCCATATCGAAACCCTCCTCACCAGGGAGTGGCGCGCTCGGCGACAGACGAGGAAGAAACTGTGGCAGACGTGGTCAGAAAAGATGATAAGGAAGAAGAAAACGGATTGACTCACATGTGAGGGGCGCACCTCAGGCGCCGACCGAGCGACCGTATTATGCCAATCGGCGTGGCGGAACCTACGAGGAAGAGTGTCGTGGATAAGCGTCAACCAATGACGGATCGACGTGCCAACTCGAGAATCGATGAGGTTCTCGTTTTCCAGCTGCGCAATGCTGGGGGCCTGAAGAATGGAAAGGCGTCAGCGAGCGGGAGAATGAGAAGGGGAAAAGAGACTCACCAAATGATTATAGACCTGCTTCAACAGGTCGGAGGCTTCCTCATGAGAATACTCGCCCTTGTTACGCCAATAAGGCATCATGAGCTTGAGGGCTTCGCGGTAGGGCCTGTAGTAGGCCGCGGGCTCGAACTGGACAAAGTATTCGTACTTGATAATTTCATCACCATCGTCGTCGTCGGGAACAGGAGTCAGCGTCTTAATAGGCGGAAGCGGCGGCGATGACATGATGAAAACACGAGAAAGAGAACAGTCGTATCAGGTGATAGCACGCGTACAACGCGTACTAAAGTACTGCAGGCTGTAGAAGAAAGCTAGAAGTGAAGGGGACAGCAAGCTCACTAGAATGTGGGCAGAAAGAAAGAGAGGTAGCGAAAAATTCCTGAAGTCCCCAACATATAAATGTTACGGGACTTCCAGAAGGAACCACGCTACGAGAAAAGAAGCACGCGTGAGAGCTTCTGGTAACATTGATGTATCAGGAACATACCGCCACGGGACTTCTGGGGAATTAATAGAAGAGAAGCCTTGCACACCCGCGAAGTGACCGAGGACGGTCAATACTTTAGTGAGGGGGATATGTCATGCCTGCAGCATGTCTAAGCGTGTAATTTTGCGAAAATCAATAAATTACACTTAGGCACTGTGTAGACTTAACGAGCTCGCTGACAGTGCAAGTGGCACGAGAAGAAGCAAGGTCACTGAGTCAGGATACCCTTCTGTCAGAAAAGAAGCCACGGAATTAAAAACATAGGACTTCGCCGCTGCACTGTACCTCACGGGCATGCACGGCAATGAGGCCGACTAGCGAGCTCGCTTGCAATAACATCCGTTGGCACTAGGGATTCAGACTTGGTGGGACGCGCTTGTACTCGGACCGAAGCTAATTTAGATAACTACGCGTCGATAATCAATGACGCATAGACCCTGGAGATCCGGAGAAGTGATACCACGTGAGAGATAATCAAGAGAACCACCGGGCATGGTCTAGAAACAGGCACCGGCCAAAGGGATTAGCGAGCGGACTAGAATTCCGATGCGTCTCTTGGTTACCGGGTCTAGACTATGACGCTGTCACCTTTGGAACAGAACAGAGAAACAAGAATGATGTGTGATCAATGATCACACGTTAAACAGCTATTGAGTGCTAGTCCGCGGACAGCCCCTGCTGTCGGGCGAGTGACGTCGACGCTGCCTAGTCCTTTGAGACTACCAAACAGAGAGAAAGCGGCGCTCTGCCAAGAGCGCTGTGACGTTTCGGGCGAGGAATTATCGGCCGACACAAAAAGTATTTACTAATAACCCGTTTGTAACAATCAATCTCTCGTAGTATAAGTAGGGCAGATTTTCAGGTATTAAAACAAGCTACCTACCCCCCACGTACAGTAATAAAGTTTTCAGTGAATCTGGACTTGTTGCGACGCGTAAGAGTTAGTAACTTCGAGTCTCGGCTATACCAGAGAGTTAGCGAGCTCACTAGAGAAATTGAAATAAGAGAGACATTTTGGATACGAAACTTCGGTTTTACTTGAGAACGAACGAGACCCAGTGTCAGTGAAGCTGCGCCGGTCTCTAGAGAGAAACCTGAGAGAAAACATCTGAGAGAAACTCTGTTCCATTTTCTGGTTCAGTAGTAAGACGAGAACTGTGTTGTGCCGACCTCTGAGTAGGTCTTGAGGAGTAGTGCGAGAGAATCAGCCAGCTTGAGCTGTTCTAGCAGTTGCACGAAGTGTGACAGGTGTGCGCAGTTGGACCTCACAGCACCGTTGTTAGAGCGAGCGCACTGTGTGTGAGGACTCGTGGGGACGTTTAGTAAAGGAATTGTGTACTGTGATTGAAGAGTGCCGAGGGCCTCTATTGCGACGAGTTTAGGACTCAGACTTAGCGAGCTAGGAAAGGAATCGAAGTCACACGCAGTAGAACCTAGCGGCGATTCGTATCTTAGCGAGCTCACTGAACGAACTTGATCGTTTTGCGGATCTGCGTGTCCGTGTGTATTTTCTATTGAAATATCATTTGCCTTGAGGGTTGCGTGGTTCGCCGTGCTCTCTTGTAAAAGCTCTGAGGAAACCGAGAAATTGAGATTTGCTTGACAATTGTACGCGATCGCGTTGCATTACTTAGCGAGCTCTCTAAGATATTTTGAGATACTGTCAGGGCGCAAGTAGAATTAAATTCCTTGCTCCCTTCCGCACTTATTGAGATTGGTGTGTGTGTGTGTGTTAGTGGGATTGAGTAGTGGTTTAGAGTGTTGTTCACGCTAGGCCGCACTTAGTTTCACGAGTGCCCGTTACCAGCCTCGTCAGCGTAGCTAGAGGCATCGAACCTATGCGAGCGGTCGGTGTACTTGCTGTATCGACTTGGGATACCGCAACCCATCGCCGACATTTGCTGTCAGCTCGAGGGATAGAACAAGTGCCCTCTCTGTACCCTAGCCCGAAATTCCTCTAGTCTGCCGCTCGAGTCAAGGCCTGTGATTTGGCTTGTAAACTAAAGTTTGCCTCGTAACACTCTTGCATCGAGCACCTGCTATATTGAGTAACAGTAAGTTACTGCAAATACAATAAAACCGTGTCTACACACCTGTGCATCAGTACTTGAGGCTTGGTTCAAGGGTCAACGATTCTCCAAGCTTCAATAAACGATTGTCCTATTGCCAGCGCACTGTCCTGACAACGGCCAAACCTCTTGTCGTGGCCAAATCCACTCTTGAAACGGGGGTATGTACTGATGAGCTGGAAACAAGACTCGTTAGATGCAGCCAACTATACAAAGAAAACATCAGCTTACCAGACAACGAGCACCCTCGAGAGAGCGAAAGATCAATTGTTCCCCAGCTCGATGCGACATCAACACTGAACTGTGTTGAGTGGCTTTAGGACTCAGACGCCTCCCATCCCTCCATCAATATCCCTTGGGCAGGGCAGGGCAGTATCCTCCGCATACCCCCGCATACCCCCCGCGCTGTCACTCCACGTGGGTGCCGACTTTAAATCCTTCCCTCCATTCGTGTATCCTCCCTCTGCCCCCACACCACCCTCACTCCTCGCCGCAGGACCAAGCAGAGTGATAGAAAACCTAAGAGTAGACTATCAGTTCACCTTCAAGTTTTCTGTGACAGAAGACTTACCCCAGGTGCGTGTATACTAGAAGTATCAAACCACTGCGGGCGGTCGGCATATTCATTGTATTGGCATCTGTATCAGTCCTGGATCCACTAGTGCACGTCAATTCCAGTCCATGGTGGAGCGCGAAGCTGTGACCAATGCCGAGCTCTGTGGCGAGTACCAGCTTGTTGCAAGCCAGATGTCAATGTCAGTGAACCTGTTGCCGGACGTAAGATCAAGAATTCGGTGTTCGTTGAAGGGAGTCGCACAGATCTGGAGAATCTGCGTGTAGGCGGGGAGAAAGCAGACCTCCTCTTGCTGTGCGTAATTTTCTTCCATGGAGGCTTGATGCTTGTTCACATCGTTCGGGGCGAAATCGCTGACCAGAATGAAGAGTACATCTTGACAGGATTCCTGTAACAAGCCGATAGGGATACACCAGACCCGTCCATTGTTGAGATGATACCGCACACCCTGACTGCGCCACCAGCGCCTCCGACATACCACAGCTACCCTTCTCACTCCGCAGCTCCTCCAAACAGCATTCCAGCTTTTCCTTGGCTCCATCAAACGCATCTGTCAATGCTCTGCCTGGATACCTTAGGACTGACATGGACATGGGAGAAAAAGATTGACAGCATACCAATTGACATGATACCAAACTCTAGCATCGCTGAATCGAAACAAATTCAGAGACCATGCCCTCCACTTCATCCTCCTGTTACCATCAACATCACTTGAACACTACGCGCTGATATGCTGTCTACACGTTCACACCTAGATTTTGTGAATTTGTAACAATACAATTGCATATCTATCTTATACTAGTGATAGTAAAAGGACTATAGCTGAGGCTTCGAGCTGATAGTTACAGCAGTATGCGACTAGTGAAGCCAGGACTTAGATGCGATACCACTAGTGGGTTAAATCTACCAGCCAGCCATACTAGTGACTTGGATACTAGCCGGACTAATTAATATAAGGCCACTAGTAGACAAGTAACGCGACTAGCGCACCAAACAAGAAGCAGGATACACAGATCTCATGAAGTTCAGTCACTAGTAGACCGATCGGGGCAGAAATGCCTAAGTCAGGTTAACTAGTCACGCAGCAATCTCGAAGCAGGACTTAGAAATGAAATAGCAACGGATTAACGTTACGCCCAGATCTGACTAGTGCGATCAGATCTATTACGATCAGTACTAGTATAGCCCGGCTGCGCTTTCGATCACGGCCGACTACGGTTGCGAGCACGAGGATGTGGCTAGTCGTTTATCCTCGGCACTAGTGGCATGTTGCTGGGTCAAGAACGCGACCTAAAACCGCTAGTGTAGCTCTGTGGCTTACTAGTCGTCCAGCAGCAGTTTCTAGACCGACTATTGCGTGCTTTTTCGCAGTATTTCGTGACTAGCCAAGAAATCAGTACCGAAAATACCCCACTAGTGTAGCTGTTTGTGTTGCTTTGTACCTTTCTTTACAGTATATAAGTAGTAGAATAGCCACTCGCAATGGGAGGCAATGCCATCCCTGCGATTGCGAGTGACTAGTAGTATCTAGTGCCCCCAATTAAAGGCTTTTGTGCTTAACCTCGAACGAAGCGGCTACTAGTTGCTAAGTTACCTATAGTATTGAGTGAATTGAAGTCCCTTTGAGTCTACTATTGTGTCCTGCAAAGGCCAAGAGTGCTCCGAAGTTAGTTCTTGCAGTTTCTCGAAGTTAAAGTATTATTCTTAGGCCAAGAGTGCCACTAGTAAGCTAGAGTGCGAACTAGTCAAGTGTTATCACTTGTAAGGAGCAGTTTCTAGGCCAAGAGTGCCACTAGTAAGCCAAGAGTGCGAACTAGTCAAGTGTTGATCACTTGTAGGAAGTATTACAGGGCCAAGAGAGCCAATAGTCTGAACAGTTGGAGTCCCAGCGAGCACAGTAGCTCAAAACCAAGTCACATTCATTCAATTGTGTCTTACCCACCCCACTAGTGCGAGTAGTATGCTTGTAAAACTCACTAGTAACGAATAAAACATCTTTTGAACAACCTACCTTGATTATTGAGTCTGCAGAGTGCTTCTATTGTACTCGAAACACCCGAATTCAATACATTGGTGATAGTGTAGAGTGTAGAGAGGTTTAGTGTTGGTTGGAGCTCATTTCCACCCACTAGTCTTTTGCCACTCGCCGTTACTGAGCACATCAGCGCGCCATACATGAGCCAGAGTCAACATCAATGACTCCCTTCGGAGCTGTTCTTTTCCAATATCGTGCAGTAGGCCATGCGAGGTGTGGGGCTTGTCTACGAGGGGCTGGCATGGAAGACAGAGGTTAGTGAGCGCATTGTTTGTTTCGCAGGCTAACGGCACACTCACCCCATACATGTTTGGCCCGGCCGAGCCGCATCCACTTTGTCTCTAACGTTGATCTTCAAAGGCTGCCCAAAGTCCTCCTCTCTACACTTAAGTTGCAAGAAAATTTCCGTGAAAGGTCATCGCAGAACAAGGCCTCAACAGCTGGATCAACAATGCCTTAAACATTGGAGAACAAACGGATATCTCGTTATGACTCCTCGTCGTCCCATCCGGATGATTCTCTGGTTCCCCATCCTTGAAACATGCCCACCATTACGTTCTCAGCGGTTACCCGGATTTCAGTTCCCCTCTGCAAACGATCTTTAAATCACAAGTTGAAGGGAAAGCAAAAAGGGAACTACCTGTAAACATCCAGCACGTCAATCCACTTAAGAACCTCACGCTTACTTGACCTCCCCCTCAATATCTATTCTTCCCATCTTGATGCCATTCAGGGCACCACCACATCCCTTCACGCGCAACAATTGTCTGTCCTTGAATTGTCCCATGACCGGAAGATGTTTATTGTCCGTGCAAGCAGGGCGATCAAATATTCATGCGACAGTTTAAGGTCGGTGGTGGGAGATAAGAATGCGGAGTAATTGATGGAGTCATGGGAAATGTCTTCAACAAAGGGGAGAGCGTCGGATAGGGTGAGGAAACAGTCGGGGTTTGTAGTTGATGTGTGAGAGAATAAGGACGAAGAATTGATGCAATTTTCCAACGTTAGCGGTGGAGAGAAGTCTTATCAGTTGGCTGTATCTGTGGGCTAGAATGATTTTCGTCAGCCGAAGTCTTCCTGTCTAGAAGAAACATACCTAGACTCGTTGTATGTGTACACTCCAAGCCATACATATGTCCTTGCTTCGTAGTTGCGCTTCGCAGCCCTTAAACGCTTGCTTGAAACTGGCAGAAATGGGTTTGTTGCCATGCAGGCCCTGGATAATGTCTTTTAACAAGTTCATAACAGCTTGCAATGCATTGATCCACGAAATGATATTTCCATGTAACATGCCGAGGAATATACTGTCTTTAAGAACCTTGGTGGGGAAGTGGGAGATTTCAGTCATATCCCAGCTGCTTGTGCCTGCTCGACGGTGCAGAGGAATCGAGAGGGTGTAATTTTACGATCGATTCCACTATTTCCAAGATGGAGAAGGGAAAGTTGGGAGTTCAACAGCATGGCCATGGATATACTTGAGAGAGTTAGATTGAAGTGGAAAGGGATAACTAGGAAATAACTGCTCACCAATCTTGGGACTTGTCGTCGAACAATAAATTGAGGTGTGAACCGAATCGCTTCTCATGCTTTTACACGAGAAGTGGAGCGGAACTAAAGCCCAAACGAAAACATCACAAATTGCTGACGACAATAATTGGAAAGGATGCTAAAATAGCTATCACATCTAACATCCAGTCGTCCAACAAGGGTGTCTCATATGCCCTGATTCTCTTGTCATCTAGAATCTTCCAGATGTCTCAGAGTGTCCGGTAAATTTTGTTGGTACAGATGTCGGGGGAGAGCAGGAATGGAGACGCCAGACAGTTGGCATCGGCAGGGGAGTAGAGGAGGCGTGGGAAAAGTGTTTGTGATTCAGCAGGCCGGTGATGAGCCTAGACTTCCGTGGCAACGGCAACACCAACTCAGGAACGAGATTGGGTAATTAACGTGATAACACGGCAATCAAGGCGATCGTGTGTGCGAGTGGGTTCGGGGCACCTCCGTGCAGTCAATCAATTCCTCTATACGCAAGTATACACTGCGACTTTTTCAGTCAGCGAAGTAGTACTGCTTGGTAGTCGAGTACTAGAAGCTTTGGCTGTAAGCCGGTAGGGATCTCTCGAAACGAGAGGGGACGGAAACGGGTATGACGTGAATACCACAAATCCGTAAGCGAGAACGTGAGAAGAGACTAGAAAACGTCGCTAGACGGCAATCCTAGCGAAGCGAGCGAAGGAAACTGAAATAAACGTGTGAAACTGAGTCTGAGAGTGGGGAATCGGTGCGAAAACGTGTAACGGCGGCTGGATGTGTCGAGAGAAGACGTGAAACGAAGTACTGAGGGCACTGTGTCGAGAATAAACATGGAAACGCGGAAATGGGCGATGATACTGAGAGTGAGAACGGGAATATACTGGTGGTGGTGGGGTACTGGTCCTAAACGATATGGAAATACTGATGTCGATGTCGAAAACTGGTCTTGTGCTGAAGTGATCCTATCCTATGTCAAAACTAACCTTCAAGTCCACTCGGAGGACTGTCCTATATGAAAACTATGCTGAAACTGGTCCTATACTGGTGCGAAAACGATCCTAAGTCTGCTCTGAGACTACCCAAGTGGGCGACGATACGATGGTGAAAGTGAAAACGATAAAACGATCCTATGCTGGTGAAGTTGAAACGATAACGGCCGATAAAAGATAAACGTTGGCGAGGTATGGCGCGGCAATCACGTATTGGCACAATATGAGCGTGCACCAATAGTGTCAAGAGCGAAGAGCAAGTGTCAAATGACTCTTCACAGTTAAAAACTGTGGAATAACTCTGGTGAGCTTAAGAACTGTCGTGCACTCGAGAATATGCTGGGGTAAACGGTGTATTGCCGTGAAACGGTAATAAACGTAGCAGAATTATCGATAGACGTGGTGGGTAAGCTGATCTATGCTCGAGGTAAGCTGACGGTAAGCTAAAGCTAAACGACGTTTTCTAGCTAGTTTTTATACTACAAGTACGGATTTATAAATAGAGTAAGTATGCGTGACTTAGTCAGGCTGTAAGGCCGTGGCTTAGTAGATTTCGTGGCCAACATATGGTCTCTTGACTTCGAAAGTAACAGCAGCTTGTCGACGTTGCCGCGTATGGACGACAACCGTATGGTTTCTTGGAGCGATGAACGGATCGTTGCGTGCTGTTTAGCTGCGGACTGGTGCGGTATGTCTTTTGTACTGAGGTGTACACTTGGGTCTACGTCTTCTCCAAGTCTTGGCGAAGTAACAGCCTTAGTAAAACGCGGCCTGTAGTTGCCGTGTGCTCGAAATATCATGGATGGATGAGTGGCCGTGGCAATCACGTCATTTCATTAAGTGATTGATTGGCGCGTCACTGTGCCGATGGGAAGCGATGCGGCAATTCCGTTTTGAGATGATTTACGATCGAAAGTGCCTTGCCGTGATGGAATGCGGCAATTGTGATGCGTAACAAGATGGGATGGATAACAAAGCGCGTGAGGAGTGGTTGCCGTAGCATGAAAGTGGTACGAGCTTGTGTGCAATCTTTGGTTTACTGAAAGTCCGTTGGGTGGACAGGAGCGGCAATTAGTGTGTAAAATCCGCGAATTCTGAGCGTACAGAGCCTGGAGGCTCATCACCGGTACCATTACATCATTCACTGGTTTCCCTTTTCGCTCTCACAGTGCACACGCCGCCTTCCAGTGCCTTCCTTACTCTCTGGCTTTTCGACATCAAACATGAACATGCAGTTCCGGACCAAGCTGGACTAAGCCTGCTAATCAACACAGCACAGCAGCAGAGACACAAGACAGCCGCTAACAACAAGTGCAGAGATATCAAACACGAATATACATTTCCTCAATAAACCTGCTAATCAACAACGACACAGCAGTAGAGCCACTAAGGACAGGTGCAGAGATTACAGGTTTTACATCAGGAGATAATGGTCATGTTGGCTGAGCAATCTGCAGGTGCATTATCTGATTCAGCACTATCTTGTTCCTGCTCAACGTTCCTTAGTCGCCGTCGTCGCAACGTCTACGAGTACTACAGCAACGGATATGCCGTTTATTTGCTATCATGAAACAAGGTCTTTCGTTCACTTCGGGGTACCCTCATCAACGAAATCGTTGGATGGCCCACAAAATACGCTAGCACTGATCTGGACACTCCTTGATTCTTCAGAGAATTCTTTTTTGAATATACTCCATTTATTATCTCTTGCAGTTCACTACTAGTGCTATGTCCCACCCTTGATAGTCAGACCCTCAAAACTGGAAAGGCGCTTCCACCTGGTACTATCACCTTTCCAGGTCGGTCAGGTATCAATTTACCTTCCTGGCTAGTGCCGCCTGACAGCCTTTTGTGAAGCTCTTGTTGAGGCTGTCCAAGCAGGCAACCGTTTTCATTGCTAGCAAGCAGAAGCTTCATGCTTGCCCGGAATTTTTTTTGTTCTTGAATTGCCGCCCAGAATCATTCTTCTCATTGTGTTCTTGACTCCTGAATCTGCATGCTCACGCCGGAATCGGTGATAATAGGTGTCGGCAGGAATTTCCAACTAGCAGCCTCGCCGGGCACCTGAATTTGAAAAGGCAGAGCAATAAATTCCACTCTGAGTGATTTGTTTCCGCGGACACCTCTTTCTTTCAAAACGCCAAAAGGCAATCATATTTACACTTGAAAAACTAATATATGTTAGTGTCTGTTCTTGACTCTTTATCGGGAGAATTGAACGAACTTGTATTTCATCCAGAATTTACAACAGGGCCAGCGACACCAAGCCTAAACCCACACCCTCGAAATCATACCTCCTCACCAAACGATAATCTCATCAGCAGAGCGTGGTGAGGATCCGGGGATGTCTGATCCAGCCAGGTGCATACCCAAAGAGCCGGTGGGTTCACCAACCACGACACCACCTCTCAGGCTTTTTTACAGCGTCCTTGCCATGCCTCACATGAGACTGTTGACCCTGACTGTCTGCCAGGATACTCACCCCGCCCCTGTAGAACCAATGTCATGCTCAAGCATGGCGAAAGAACATGTGGTTGCGGGTGTCCATGCTTCACGTCGATACACCTTCTTCTTACGGTACTGCCCTTCATGGTTTTGATTTTTGCTTCAACTGGCTTGATCGGTCTGAGACTTCCAAGAGAGGTGTGCGTAGGACTCTTGAATCTTGATATTTTATGCTCATTAGTGCCCTCGAGGTGAGACGACTTGTTACTACCACCTAACTATGTTCTCCAACACACCACATCACGAATCCATCTACTGCTACTATGACCAGTCGAAGCCGAAAAACAATCCTACGAAAGCAAAAAGACCAACGCATCCAGGAGGAATTGAAGCAGCTGCGCCAGGAAACGGCGTCGTTGACATATCTGTGCCATTGCGTCGCAGATATGTCCAATTATTCATTTTCAGTGTTGGGCGATGCGTAATTTTGCCGATACCGCACGAGCGCCAAAGTCTCTGCCGTCGCACCCCATCATATCAACTACCATCCCAAGGCGTAAACACGAGAGTTCTTCCTCGATGGCTCCTGGTATGTCAATGGTTATCCTACGAGACCCGTCGTTTATGCTGATTGATCTGTAGTTTATGGCTCTAGCAGTGCGATCCTGCACAGTAAACGGTCCTCTGGAATGCTACAAGTGATCACCAACATCAACCACTGAAAGTTCGGACATTGAATCGCATTATTTCATATTATATAGTGGGGGACTGAGGGTGTGTTGAAGCTATAACATACCCCTTTCTCCTTAGCGCGCACAGATCTATGTAACAATTGTCATCTTCGTGTCTATTGTATACAGCGGCAGTGTACGGTATTGGTGTCAGTAGCGAATCAAGTAGTCACCAATATCACGGCGGACGTGTAAGTACAGGCTTAGTCCCTAACTCGTGAAGAGATCATTAGCAGGGCGATAAAGCATCAGTGGGAGTGTGGGTGGCATGCATTCTGCGTTCCATCAATGGGTGTTCCCCTTCCTTTTATTGCGGCCGACGCCAAAGTAGTAGGCGACCTATGTGATCTAAACGAGACTGAGGTGGCGGCGGCCCTGACTACAGAGTCTTCAGCAACATCGAGGGAAAGTAAGGTAGGAGGCAACTGTACCGATTCAAAACTCACTGTGGTCCGAAGAAGTTTATCTGAGAAGAATCCTTCCAGTGTCTCAATGGCTTTGCGCATATTACGCCTCCATTTTTCGATTTCTTCTTCTCCTTTGAGATCCTCTTTTTCTCTCTCTACTCCAACAAAACAGTTTTCATCCCAGGCATCAGCCAAGGCCTGAAGTCTCTGGAGACAATTACCCCACGCAGGATCAAGCGGCCGAATTTGAGCAAGAGCTGTCATAATATCCAGTTTTCCTATAGCCGCATATACTGTTTCATGAGTGTAAATTGCCAAGGTAGAACACACAAAAAGGAGATTTCCAGGCTCGTGAAGGCAGTCAATCGCTTGCGAGATCGTCTGATTATCCTCGGGATCATTGTAACGTGGGTGTATTGCAATGGCGATGCCAATGACATATGCCTCAAGGAGCAATGCGGACCGTGAAGAGACCGGTTGCATCATGAGGAACTTCAAACATTGTTGTTGATAAAACACGTCATATGCAGTCCAAAAGCGCCGTTCTAGACAATGCTTCAGGAAGCGAAACGTGTCTCTAGTCCTGGTAGAGGTGTGGACTGTGGACCATTGAGTGGTCATGAAAGTGACGAGCAACTGAAGGGCAGATGAAGGAGCACGTATAAGTGAAGCGAGATTACGCCGCCGCACGAATTTGCTGTAGCAGTCCAGGACGAACCTGGCGCACTCATCATACTTTGAATCGATTGCATTCTGGCTGAAAATGGGAGTATTCACGATGACCGATTCGAGTATCTTCCAAACGGACTTGGGTTTCACCTCTAGGTCAAGGCATTTGTGTATCAATTCCAAGAGCATCAACGAGCAGGTGTCAAGGGTCTCATAAATGTCTGTAATCGTAAGATCATGAGAAGGATAGAAGCTGCCAACACCCGACACTCGAGGGGCTCACCGGGAAGCAGAACGAAGTGCGACAGCCAGCACAACGCATACTTGAGCGCCATCTTGGGAACGTACTTGACCGCTTGTTGAAAGTCTACAACAAGCGGTGAAGCAAATAGCTGCTGCTTTGGGATGTCTGGCTCAACAATACTACTTCTAGTCAAGGCTCTATAAAGGAGCATTGGGAATTGGTCATCAATGTTAAAGAGTTTGGGGTCCCAGGAGGCGGTAGCCGACTGGATGAGGTTTTTCCAAACGATGGGAGGAAACTTTGCTGGCGTCTCGAGGGATAGAATATTGTGGAGAAACACACCAGGCTGGCAAAAAATCAAGTGGTCAGGAAGTATACATGACTTTGGAATCTGGGTTACAAGAGTAGCACCAAACTCATTTTGGCCCAGTTGGTCTGAAACGTCGATGAAAGTCCACAGTTCCTCCACCCTAGAAATGAACATGCCAGAGCGAAGAAGACATTCAAACTTGCGTTCCATTCCCGATGATATGCTCATCCCCCAGGTATCGGCATGCCATTCAGTCAGCGATGACAGTAGATTCGCTCGAACATCAACAATGGATGAACTGCCACGAAAAACATCTTCCACTTCGTCCAGAGCTCCCATAGGTAGCCCACCTATGGATTCCACGACAATACTCTGAACTGCAGGGTTTGACAAGGCAGAAAACAACCAATGCAACGCATCAACCGATAATCGAAGTGACGCCTTCTCCACTGCCTCAAGCTCGAGCTGCTTCAAGGAGTTTGGCTTAGCTGTGGGGCGATTACGTCCAGAATGGTTGTTTCTGGCGAGTCTGACCTCCCTTGCTGACTGCACTTTCTTCTTATGCCAGCGCTGCAAGAGCTGACGGAGTCGATGGTAGTGCTTCTGAAATAAGGATGTGACGTAAGTGTAGGGAGGGTATGCGAGATCACAGAGTGGGGTGTGGTATGGGCATTGCGGGAAACACATAGGAAGGATGGTCATGGTCACATATGCCACAATCAGGAGTACGGTTCCTGTCCCAACAACCCATGACAGAGCAGCTCGAAGGGGGTGAAGGAAGAGCGACAATCCAATGAAGAATAATGCTAAAGCAAGATGCATGAGAACAGGTAGCACACCAACGATGACCTCGACCCGCCACTTTTGGAACCCCAAATATCGGTACTGTCGAATGCAGCACCGCTCGCATGGAGTTCCAGAGGGGAGGACAACGTAGTGATGCAGCCATTGTTTCACGAGGACGGCTACCAATGCTGTTGTCAGGCTGAGAAATAGGCTGGTGAACCACAATCCGTTAACCCAGACATCTGTAGCTGCGGGTACAAATGCGGTCTGACTCAGAGGGTTGAGCGAAGAGACTGGGACTGTGTCGACGGGAGAGCCATTGGCAATCGCATGTTGAACGAGCACCAATTCGAAAAGGAGAGATGCCGAGACTTGAACATAATCAGCTTGCAGGCTCTGGGATGTCTGGACCACAAACATCGTGACGACTGCAGAGAAAAGACCGGCCTATGGTGATACTGTTAGAAACCGCAGAAACAATAGGTGTTTCGCTCACAAAAACCAGAAGAACGTCGACGTTATCCCAAATTTCTTCAACCATGTTCGCATCGTGGATCACACTCTCTGCCTGGTGTGTCCTCCACACTCTGGCGTTTGGCACCATCTCTGCGTACATAGGATCTTCGGGGAATATGTCTTCATAGTTGGATGGGTCGTTGCCTAACAAATTCCATCAGATATTAGCTGTCAATATAAAGATGATATGATACCTCTCCTCGTGTTAGGCTGTGCTCTGGGCATCCCGAAAGCCTTCTTTGCCTTGGAGGACATTGCGGGATTCACAGGCTTGACAGTGTTGTGCATAATCTCCTTGTCGACTGGCTCCGCGTCTTCCGTGACCTCGTCCTTGTCGGGTTCATCTGTATTTCCTCCACCGTCCCAGATGTTCGGGTGCTCAGAGGGATCGACCGCCTTTCCTTTCGATTTGCTAGAGGACGCTTCATCCAGTTCCCTAGGACTAGACATTGGGAGCTGTATGCGAGAGACTGAATGTGATGCAAGACATGCTGTAGTCGCACTGCTGCACTTATGCCAGATGGTTCTATTCTCACACTAAGCACGCTCAGCTGGACATTTATCATTTACAGGCCAGAATGGATAACATCCATAGCATATTGTGTGGCATTAGTAGATGGCACGGCTCCTAATGCAAGGTATAGATGGAGGGGACCATTGGGAGCCAACAGTAGAGAATGGCTGGCCACTGGAAAGAACGAGTTCTGAGTCTGATGATTGGGATGGCATCATTATGTCATTCACCAGTTTTCCCTTATGCTCTCAAGTCAACCCACGCATGCTGCAGCTTAGTCGCAACTTTTCCTTACTCCCTGGCTTATCGATATCAAACACAAACATATATCTCCTCCATAAGCCTGCTAATCGACCACAGCACAGCAGCAGAGCCGCTAAGGACAAGTGGAGAGATTACAGGTTTTGCGTCGGGAGATAATAGCCAGTGAGCAATCTGCAAGAGCGTTATCTGATTCAGTACTAGAGGACGTCGTTGGCTTAGAAGGACCAAGTGAGTTCACTTCTGCAGCTTATTCTCATCTTAGCTATCTCCCACGGCATCGTGTCCCTACACGCCACCTATTCCTTGGCCCGGGACAGCATACCTTTGTTTGCATTCTGGCGTCACAACAGGAAGCGACCTTGGGTAACGGCGGGAAGCAATGGCTGGTGCTGTCTCCTTGCCTGTCCTCGCTTGCACTAGTGCGTCCCTCATTCAGTCTACGACGTTGGTCGCTCACCTCTTTGTTAGTCGGATATCATTACCCTTTCTCTCAAGGCTATGAGTCTCGGCGCCGACGTCGTGTCGTTCAAGAACACAATGCGCCGATGTGTCGAACAAGCTACCATCTCCCAGCACAGTGACAGCGTAAACGGTGTGCAGGCAAGCGCTAAGAATGCGACCTACTAGGACTGTCAAAGGCACTATGTGAGTTCCCTCATACACTGTGTGATGCATACAACCTCATCTTCCTCAAACAGCAACTTCGGATAACGCGTCACCATGGATTCCGATTTCGCCCAAAGCAAGCATCAGGCCTGGAACTCGACGACGAAGTATGATGGGTCCAGCCCGCTCGCCCTTCTCTCCTCCAGCTTCCAGCACCAGCACTTCAAATTCTTGATCTGGTAGGGATGGGAATGACACGTCTGATTATGAGGAGCTGGACTCTGAGATTTCATGAGTGCAATATTCAAAATCCATCATTTCGTCACTCACTAGCACTGTTCGCATCTGCAGTCCGATGACCCTTCCGTGAAAACGGCCGTCTCTAAACTCCCGCTTAGAACTTCTTGAGGTCCCTCTCCACAGGAAATGGCCTGTCCCTATGAACTCCCTCCAAAAACCCATCAACGTCCATTCCCACAGGAAAATGGCCGTCCTTATAAACTTCGACCTCCCTCCGCTGTATCTATAAATAACCGCCTCTACCTCCCTCATAGCCACGCAACGTCCAACACCATCCAGGCTAACAATAGCTTCCGTCTGTCAACGTCCCTCCCTTATGCGTCCCTCCATCAATATCCCTCCGCATACCCCGTGCATACTCCCCGTGCTGTCACTCCACGCGGGTGCCGACTTTAAACCCTTCCCTCCATCCGTGTTTCCTCCTTCTGCTTCTTGCGCGCTATTTTAACTCCCCGTTGCAGAATTAAGCGGAGTAAAACCTGAGGGTAGACGGTCAGTCGACCTTCAACTTTTCTCCGATGGAAGACTTACCTCAGCCGCGTAGCTAGAGGCATCGAACCTATGTGGGCGGTCGGCGTACTTGCTGTATTGACTTGGGTAAGTCTTGCTTCATATCGCAACCCCTCGCTGACATTTGCTGTCAGCTCGAGGGATAGAACAAGTGCCCTCTCTGTACCCTAGCCCGAAATTCCTCTAGTCTGCCACTCGAGTCAAGGTCTGATTTGGCTTGTAAACTAAAGTTTGCCTCGTAACACTTGCATCAAGCACCTGCTATATTGAGTAACAGTAAGTTACTGCAAATACAATAAACTGTGTCTACACACCTGTGCATCAGTACTTGAGGCTCAGTTCAAACATTCAAGGGTCAACGATTCTCCGAGCTTCGATAAATGAGTGTCCTATTGCCAGCGCACCGTCCCGACAACGGCCGAACCTCTTGTCGTGGCCAAATCCGCTCTTGAAACGGGGGTATGTACCGATGAGCTGGAAACGAGACTCGTTAGATGCAGCCAACCATACAAAGAAAACATCAGCTTACCAGACAACGAGCGCCCTCGAGAGAGCGAAAGATTGATTGTTTCCCAGCTCGATGCGACGTCAACACCGAACTGTGTCGAGCGGCTTTAGGACTCAGACGCCTCCCGTCCCTCCATCAATATCCCTTGGGCAGGGCAGGGCAGTATCCTCCGCATACCCCCACATACCCCCCGCGCTGTCACTCCACGCGGGTGCCAACTTTAAATCCTTCCCTCTGTTCGTGTATCCTCCCTCTGCTTTCCCCCACACCACCCTCACTCCCCGCTGCAGGACCAAGCAGAGTGATAGAAAACCTAAGAGTAGACTATCAGTTCACCTTCAAGTTTCTGTGACGGAAGACTTACCTCAGGTGCATGTATACTAGAGGTATATCACAGTCCTGGATCTACCAGTACACGTCAATTCCGGTCCATGGACTTGGAGCCCGAAGCTGTCACCAATACCGAGCTCCGTGGCGAGTACCAGCTTGTTGCGAGCCAGATGTCGATGTCAGTGAACCTGTTGCCGGACGTAAGATCTTAAAATTTGGTGTTCGTTGAAGGGAGTCGCACAGATCTGGAGAATCTGAGGAGAAAGCGGACCTCCTCTTGCTGCGCGTAATTTTCTTCCACGGAGGCCTGATGCTTGTTCACGTCGTTTGGGGCGAAATCGCTAACCGGAATGAAGAGTACGTCTTACAAGCCGATAGGGATACACCGGACCTGTCCGTTGTTGAGATGACACCATCAGCCCCTCCGACATACCACAGCTACCCTTCTCACTCCGCAGCTCCTCCAAGCAGCGTTCCGGCTTTTCCTTGGCTCCGTCAAACGTGTCTTTGTCAATGCTCTGCCTGGATACCTTAGGACTGACATGGGCATGGGAGAAAAAGATTGACAGCATACCAATTGGCATTGATACCAAACTCCAGCATTGCTGAATCGAAACAAATTCAGAGACCATGCCGTCCTCCTCTGTATCATCAACATCACTTCAACACTACACGCACCATACATGAGCCAGAGTCAAGATCAATGACTCCCTTCAGAGCCGTTCTTTTCCAATGTCGTGCAGCAGTCCATGCGAGGCGTGGGGCTTGTCTACAAGAGGCTGACATGGAAGACAGAGGTTAGTGAGTGCATTGTTTGTTTCGCAGGCTAACGGCACCTGGCCGAGCCGCATCTGCGTCGATCTTCAAAGGCTACCCAAAGTCTTCCTCTCTATACTTAAGTTGCAAGAAAATTTCTATAAAAGGTCATCGCAGAACGAGGCCTCAACAGCCAGCCACCACTTTGTCATGAAGGCGGCAATCCTAGTCGTCCTCTTCGCCGTTCTATCAGTTCTAGCTCAGTCTAACGGTGTGGCTACATCATACCTTTCATGTTGGCGGTAGCTCTGACCCTGCGTAGAGTCTGTCTCGGTAAATTATGACATCATTGTCTTCCCAGCCTTCCAGGCGCTCGATGTCTTTGGTCCCCTACACCATAAACATGCTCTCCTTCGCATACTCACTCAACCTCTTCATCATCACTGGACCCTCGACCCCAAGCCACAGTCTAGTCAGATGAATTCCGCAGATTGCAACTTCAATCCATCGTACCCACCCATCCCCGCCAGAATCGCTGGATGTGCTCATCGTGCCGGGGGGCCTCTGCACATGCGCCTCAAAGCTCAATGCTACTATTGATTATATTGCTGCTACATACCCATCTCCGCAATATCTTATCACAGCTTGCATCGGCGCGGTATCCTCGATGGGAAGAATGCTACTACCAGTAAAAATCATGGGAGTGGGCCAGCCTTGTCTGCTAGAATTCTGTATGAATGTGTCAGTTAACAGATTTAATTCATGTATCCAGAGTGTCAGTGGACAGACCAGCCTATATAGGGTATTTTCGCAGTACTGCATGGCATATTATTCAGCACAGAACTCCGGACCAAATCATGTGATTACTAGAAAATCCGGCAGCTCCGGGAATTGAACCCAGGACCTTAAAAAGATTTTTAATAATGTCACATGACATACCCAAAGTGCACATGCTAACCACTATACCATACTAGCATCATATATTCATGTAATCATCTTCCTATATGGCCTCCCTCTCTTATATTTCTAATATCCCAATTGGGCCCTCCCTTTGGTGCGCTTTGGTGCGCTTTTTTTTCCTTATTGGGCTGCACAAATCAGCCCATCAAATGTGCTCAAAAGCGGCTGTGCCCTGCCATTGATGGCATCAATATCAGGCCATTTTTGGTCAAAATTCGCATTTTGGCTCATTTGGGGCTTCCTCAGGCTACTGGGTGGGTCAGGGGATGGTACTAGTATATGCCTAAACATAAATAGCATAAAAGTGAACCCTCTGGTGAGGTATGGGGGCCCTGGGGAGGGGGTAAAAACAGTAAAATAATGAAAAATAGCGGAAAATCGCATAAAAATCGTGTTTTGGGGGTGCTACGTGCATCGGATCGCTTCGAAAATTTGACCAGTGAATTCCCTGGCCTTGAATACCCCTAAACGACTCCTCTACAGTACATGTGGCGCATTTTATGCCTAGGGATAATCGGGAAAATTGGGTTTTTATGGTTCTGCGTGCATTGGATCCCTTTGGGAATGTTACCAATCGATTTCTACACCATGAAGACCCTAGAATACGTCTTCATATGCTATATATGACCACCGGAATGTGATGAAAAATGGGGGATTGGGGGTTACATACAGTATATTTTGTTTTCTAGCCATTGCGCTGGTCTGAGGACATCACCAGTCGATTCCTTGATCTTGAAAACCCCCAAACGACTCTTGGTTTCATTTATGGGGCCTCAGCATCGATGATAATAATGATATTACAGTTTAGGAGGGGCACATATGAATACTCCCATTTCTGGGCCTCGGAAAATTTCGGAGTTTTTACCAGTGGATTCCCTGACCTTAAAAACCTCCAGAACACCCCAGGAGCACATTAAAAACATTCGGAATTCATGGTTAAAATGGGTGATAGTGAAAATCTCCGAAATACCATATACCTCGTGTTTATGGATGTTTGGGGAAACGCTTTTTGGACCCAATTCACGATATACATTGTATAATAGTGGTTACAAAAGACCAGGAGGATCCGAAATGTATTGGCAGAGATATAAGCAGATCTTTCTCAAAATGTGGAGGAGCACCCCCCAGATTTCGATGTTCTGGTCATCCTATGGCCTGGGGACTATCAGATTTGGATTCCTGGACCCAAAAAACATTAGACTCATCTATCATCCCTGGGGGTCATTTTTACTAGTGCATTATCCATGCACACCAGTATATCTTTGTGCAAAAGTGAAAGCACACTCATTACTTCAGAGTTTTGACACATGAACCCCATGGATGATTGGTGATCCTACTGTTTTTTGGGTCCAGGAATCCAAATCTGATAGTCCCCAGGCCATAGGATGACCAGAACATCGAAATCTGGGGGGTGCTCCTCCACATTTTGAGAAAGATCTGCTTATATCTCTGCCAATACATTTCGGATCCTCCTGGTCTTTTGTAACCACTATTATACAATGTATATCGTGAATTGGGTCCAAAAAGCGTTTCCCCAAACATCCATAAACACGAGGTATATGGTATTTCGGAGATTTTCACTATCACCCATTTTAACCATGAATTCCGAATGTTTTTAATGTGCTCCTGGGGTGTTCTGGAGGTTTTTAAGGTCAGGGAATCCACTGGTAAAAACTCCGAAATTTTCCGAGGCCCAGAAATGGGAGTATTCATATGTGCCCCTCCTAAACTGTAATATCATTATTATCATCGATGCTGAGGCCCCATAAATGAAACCAAGAGTCGTTTGGGGGTTTTCAAGATCAAGGAATCGACTGGTGATGTCCTCAGACCAGCGCAATGGCTAGAAAACAAAATATACTGTATGTAACCCCCAATCCCCCATTTTTCATCACATTCCGGTGGTCATATATAGCATATGAAGACGTATTCTAGGGTCTTCATGGTGTAGAAATCGATTGGTAACATTCCCAAAGGGATCCAATGCACGCAGAACCATAAAAACCCAATTTTCCCGATTATCCCTAGGCATAAAATGCGCCACATGTACTGTAGAGGAGTCGTTTAGGGGTATTCAAGGCCAGGGAATTCACTGGTCAAATTTTCGAAGCGATCCGATGCACGTAGCACCCCCAAAACACGATTTTTATGCGATTTTCCGCTATTTTTCATTATTTTACTGTTTTTACCCCCTCCCCAGGGCCCCCATACCTCACCAGAGGGTTCACTTTTATGCTATTTATGTTTAGGCATATACTAGTACCATCCCCTGACCCACCCAGTAGCCTGAGGAAGCCCCAAATGAGCCAAAATGCGAATTTTGACCAAAAATGGCCTGATATTGATGCCATCAATGGCAGGGCACAGCCGCTTTTGAGCACATTTGATGGGCTGATTTGTGCAGCCCAATAAGGAAAAAAAAGCGCACCAAAGCGCACCAAAGGGAGGGCCCAATTGGGATATTAGAAATATAAGAGAGGGAGGCCATATAGGAAGATGATTACATGAATATATGATGCTAGTATGGTATAGTGGTTAGCATGTGCACTTTGGGTATGTCATGTGACATTATTAAAAATCTTTTTAAGGTCCTGGGTTCAATTCCCGGAGCTGCCGGATTTTCTAGTAATCACATGATTTGGTCCGGAGTTCTGTGCTGAATAATATGCCATGCAGTACTGCGAAAATACCCTATATAGGCTGGTCTGTCCACTGACACTCTGGATACATGAATTAAATCTGTTAACTGACACTAATTTATGTATCAAGGTAGCAGCCATAGGTGAGTGGGCAACGTTACAAAGACTGAATGTCAACTGGATTTCACATGCTTGATGGGTGGTTGATGGCAATATATATATACCACGTCTGGCATCAGTGCTGGTATTGATGGGACGTTTGCCGATGGAATACACTATGTTGAATAACAACAGCCTGGTGCGTTCTACAGCTTCTGCAGTACGCGACATGGACTTACAAATACAGTCAGACATGTATTCGTATATCCCCTTGACAATATTAATTTGATGGTGACGTTTAGCCGTCATGCACCATCCCTAGCCGGCTGGAGATTGCAGTGGGAATACCAACCAACATAAGTTGTGTAGTTCCTCATTCCAAGTCCACAAATTCATATGACTCCAAGACAGCCTTGCAGCATACTCAGGGTCATAACTTCAATGATTCTCCAACCCGTGCTGCCCAAAAATCAACGCGAAATTTGGAAGGTTTCCCAGTGTGTACATTCTATTTCCTTACATTTGCTAAACATCGAACATCACTCCAGGCTAAGAGAGGATGAATTGGGAGCGGGGATGGACACGAATATTTTCTGGACACGTCAGGAACTCGGCTCACATGAAACGTCGTACGTACTAAATGCAATACGACGTGGGGACCTCGTTCAGCCTTTGATCTGTTTTTTTTCAGATCTTCCAACTTTCGGGCGACGCGTATTTGAATGTCCGACATTGACATAGTTACTCATCTGAAGGGTACATTTATCCGTTCTTTCCGTATGCTCCAGGCCTATGCGAAAGATTTAAATACGAGGTATGTTATCCCATTATTCTCATCATTCGAGTCCCATCCATCCCTACTTTCCCCCCGCTCCTCTGGCCTCTCTTCTCTCCCCCCTCTTATACCTCGCACACACTGGCCCTCAGTGTACTCGTTGTCGGCTACTTATTGTGGCTGCATGTCAGGACCCATGTTTATTCCCTAGGAGCTTAGGTAAGAAGTCCGGACAAATTTTCAGGTTTCAAGGGCTAAGGTTTGTCTGGAAGTCCGGACAAAGGGACCCAAGGACTATGGTAGTTTGGGTGGAAGTCCAGACAAGATGAATATTTGTGACCAACTGGGTGCCACCGGGGGAAAAAAATGGGGTGGCACGTCGACAGAAAAGGAAATTTTCTCAGCTTGTGTGGCAGAAATTGGCCAAAAAGGCAAGGTTTACCTGGAACTCCGGACAAATTTTGGGAGGGAGGGGAGGGCGAAAATCCGGACAAATTTTCCAAAATGGCAAGATTTCCCACCTAAGCTCTGAGGGGATAAACATGGGTCCTTGCATGTCTCATCATCGACTTGGTCAGGCCGCGATGTATCTGGTCTCGTGACAGAAATCATCGGGTTCGGACCGGGGTTTTTCTCCCGTTGATTTCGTCTCTGACAGTGACCACGACGACAACGGCAAGCTCACTGTGCACAATGGTGCGTTGCATTATCTCTCTCGATGTTGTCTCTTTTTTGATATTGTACAGGCTTCCTCGCTGAACTTGTCAACAAAACGGCTTCGATGGTAAGCCATTCGTGTGACGTTGGTCCCGATTTTTTAATCCTAACATCTTTATTACAGGACGCTATGAAACGGCATATTTTCCCTCGTTTGTTGGGAGTATTCGGTGATCTGAGCGACTATTTTCCTGTTCTGGTACGTTGTGCGCCTCTTTGTTGCATTTTTATTCTCTTACGCGCTATACAGGACTCTGCATCTGTTCCTCGTCGATGGTTTGGTAGCGTGCGGGGGCTCGTTTTTGATCGAGACATTGTGGGGGATGTCACTCGTGGACGGGCAGAAGGGGAGCGATCGATTGGAGATGGACTTGCAAACGTACCCGCTGAGGTGAGCTTTCTAATTCTTCGAGACCTTTTCCATTCCCTTACATGCCATACAGGACTCCGGCACTTGTTACTTGTCGAGGGTTTGGCGGTGTGCGGGGGTATCATTTTGGATCATGACGTTGAAGTTTATCACATGTAGAAGGGAAGGAGGCGGTTGGGGAGGGATCGAGCGAAGAACGGACTCGCAAGCGCATGCACCGAGGTGAGCTTTTGAAGCCTTGGAATTTTTCTTTTGATCTAACAAGACATCAATACAGGCCGTCTCTTCATCGAGAATCGTCGGGAATGGCCAGTCCTCGCTCTTTTCCCCCTCCCAACACCGGCATCGATGACGACGTATTGTGGCCGTACTTTACCTCGGGTTTCATGTTGATGACCAGTAAGTTGTACGAGGATAGTTTCAGCTTTGCTTATTTACCCTCCGTTTCTTTAGGGTAACGGCGATGAACCGGATTCTCTCCTTTGGCAGGATTGCCAGTAATACTGGCCAAGTTTGATTCTAGACCCAGTGTTTGGGATCGCTCGTGGATCGATGGCAATGGCATGGATGGTGGCGGGATGTAAGTGCGAAGCAACGTTGACCGCTGTTACCAGGTGCGCTGCTCTCTTCCATTTCGTTTCCTCTAGCTCACGCGTCTTTAGGTAGCATCGGACTCTATGTTGGTGGAAGGCTAGAGGCATGGTGGATGGTGTTAAGCGCAGCGATGGTGGTGAGAGGGTTCATTTTTATTGATGTTTTCCTCGTTTCTGACGGGTTGAAGCTATGGGCCCATCGAACCACCGAGACGACGCGTAGAAGGACCGCCGCATTCTGTAGACCGACCTCGAGACGAATGTGGCGAGTTTTGGCCCGACGCAACGTATTGGATTCCGGCGAGCAAGCAACGAGGAAGTTTTGTTACGCGTCACCTAGTAGAAGAGGAATCTGAGACGTGGAGGACTGCAGCGATGGTGGATGGTGTTGGGCGCAGCGGCGAGGACAGTAAGTTGGCTGAATTTCTTTTCACTGTTTCTAACAGTTTTACTCAAGATCTTGCCCAGTGCGAAGACGGTACGGGGGCGGACTGAGTATGCAATGTCATAGCGGTTTCTGACCGTCATGTATTAGGTGAGTATGATTCTGTGATGACAGAGACTCGGGTGCTAATCGAAGGCTTGCAGCTAGATAAATATAAGATTCTTGAAGGTAAGGGTACCATTTACCTCTGGCGGCAGCACGCTAAGATATTTAACAGATGAATGTCACACTGAGCTTGAATTCGTCGAGGTGCAGAAACATTAGACTGCATCTATGTGTAATCTCAAGCAACGTCCTTTGAGGGAAGGTTATCTAAGTGCCCAAGGTGGAGGTAGACTACAAAGTGGGTAAACTCCTAGGCGTGAAGTAAAGGGAAGGGAAGGGACCTACCCATCCCGACGAATCTACCGCCGCGTGCGACCGTCCTTCACCCCATTGGCTTGGTCCTGCCACAAGTCTTGCTTGTTCCATTGTAATTCCGTTCAACAGTGCAGTTTAGACAATCGTTGTTGTAAGGTCATTATTTGAAGTCGGAGAGGGGTCGGACTATGGGTTGATGAGTCGGCCAAAATTAGCTTTCAACGAGATGAAATGCCCATTACCGTTTGCCGCAATCAACAATTGCCTCCACAGCTCACGTCCCACTCGCCGCATGATGATAGCTTGGTGCGAATCATGGTCTTCACGCTGCAGAAAGGTTTTCCCGTGTCGGCACGCCAGTCTCTGGACGCATCGTCGCATTCATCGTAGGAGCTGCGAGAAGGGTGAGTACCAAATTACGCGAGGAGGAAGAGGACCCACCAGTCTTCGAGATCTTCTCTAACGACCATTTGTCACGTCTCCAGTCACCGTGAAGTGCAGCGAACACAACACGTCTCCTTCTGCTGACAGAGTTCGTTGTTGGGCGCTGCTGGCGAGGAAGGAGTCACTCGTCGTGAATAGCTGTCGTCAACGGAGCGTACAGGAAGCTGAAAGAGGTGGCCAAGTCTGTGCATCGACGGTCATAATAAGACTAAGGTATGCAGGATGATAGGCGTCGATGACCGGAATGGTAGGCTCACTGGTGTAGAGTCACTGAACAATCCAGCTTGCCTCCCGCGTCCCACCTTGTCCTTCATTCTGGTTCAAGGCCCTTCAACTCCTGTGTGAGGCTTGAGCCGGTCATACGGGTGCCAGATATTGCCGATGTGCGTGCTAGAGAAAGTGGTGCCGCCGTCGAGGGTGATGATGGTAAGAGGCAACTAAATGTGAGGAACGTGGGAGCTAACAATCAACAAACAACCTTACTACTGCCACGGCCACTACACGTCGCTCAAAAGTCCCTTACAGCTACGCTACCCTCGCAGTCAAAGCTCAAGCCGTTCTCTCGTCATGAAAATGGCTGTCTCTGCTAATTGCCGACATATCTACTAATTGACAGTGTCTACTCCAGCCAGTCTCCTCCGCCAATGACCTCCCTTACAGTCACATCTCCCTCCGCGTCACTCCTCCCCAGTAGCTCACGGCCATCGACGTCTCTTTGCACGCCCTTTCAGACCAATCCGTTCTTATTTCCGCCTCGACGTTTGCAGCCTTGTTTTGAAATTTGACTTATGTATCAGGTAGTCTCTGGCTCCTCAACGTTGAGCAACGTCAACGCGCGCGAACGGAATGTTCAACACTCAAAATCTCGGTTTTTGCGAGTGAAAAAAAGCGAGTTACATTTGCTGAAAGCACAAGATATTAATCAACGGGTGTACAGGAATGGAAATGAATATGAATCGGTATCAGAATTCTAACGGTTGACTCGAGGTCAGCACCGTGTAAAACTCTGGGTCACCGGGATAAGCCCTTTCAAACCAATCCATTCTTGGCTGCGAATGGATCATCTCCCTCCCCATTGACCATCATCTCCAGCAACTTTGCAGAAGCCTCCGCCGGCCCCTTGCCAGTGATATGCTCTAGAAACGCGTACGCTAGGTCCATTCCTGTCGCAACATCAGGACTGTAGTGCCGCTTTGGTCCGACTAGCTTACCGGCGGTGATACCTGAACTCGACCATATCTTCTTGTCTTCTGTGGCGACCCATCGAGCTTTGGCGATCCAGGTTATGGGAAGGTCCTTAGTATCTTCCTACAAAACCCGCCGGATTAGAAGCGGTACTACAGGCGTCGCGTCCAACCCTAACCTTGATCACATTGAACATCTCTTTGTTCGTCGTGGCGCGTTTCCCATCCAAAAGCCCTGTGCTAGACAGGATCCATGACCCAGTGCAAACTGTCAGAATGTACTTGGCATTCGGTCCTTGTCTCTTCAAGAAGTTCATCAGGCTGTGCTCTGTCTTGCCATTCCCAATTATTCCTGCCACGCGTAACTTAGGTTCGGTAGGGATGCATCTTTTCGAGCTGAACACGCACCTCCAGGAACGAGAATGATGTCAAACTGCTCTTTGGCATCGTCGTAGGTCTGGTCCGCGAGGAGCTTCGGACCGGCAAGCGGGACGATGGGATCGAGCGTGTTGGCGAGGTATGTCGCGTCGATGGCGCAGTTGGTTTCGTTCGCACCGAGCATGTCTGGGAACAGCTTGCGGATTGAGGTGCTTCGAAGCCCCAGTAACTCGACAGGTCCTTGGTAGTCAAGCGATGTGGCGCCGTTGTACAAGCATACGGCCATGCGATAGACAGTGAACGGAGTTGAAGTCATTGCGGTGGTGAATGGGAACTTGTCTTCTGTTGTTGTCCGCTTTATACTGACTGAAGACTAGATGGACGCCAAGACCTGTGAGTACGTATCACGCCGGCAAGATGTGAAGTAATATCAATGTCACTCTTATGACCGCCACGAACCCATCGGATATTACGATAATTCCATCCCGCTGAATCTGGAGGTACATATGCACCCACTTAAGCACTGTTATGCAGCTAATGTTCGAGCAACATCCTTATCACAGTAGACACGATGCCTTCTTCCTGAATACATCCGTTAGTGTGAATTATCTGACCATATAGTTCGGGATCATGGGGCGAAATGTAAGGTGATTTATTGTATCCGCTGTGCTCGGGAAGAATTATATTGCTTATATATATTGATTAGAGATATAAAATACGTATAGAAAGACTGCGTAGTAAGAGGCTTACCTGGTCCGACGCGGATGATGGACGCTTACTACGTTCCATCTCTTTATTTCTGCGCCGAGGTGTTTGAAGTACTGTAAGGCAGGTTTCACGTACACGAATGGGCTGCTTGTATGTTGCGCTGAACCCCGCTATGCATTTCCGTACGAATATAAACGAGGGCATCACACGGTCTGCGCGCCAGGCGAGATGTATAATATACAAGCACGACCATCAAAATCCCGGACTTACCTTGATGGCACAACCCCCCGGGTCTGTGGGCCGTAGAGATATTCCATAGCACGGTAAACCTGTCCTCAGAGGGTGTCTGAGGTTTGTATAGACTTAGGCTCATGCGCCAACACCGTCTCAATATTTTCCAGTGTCCACTTTTCGGCCCCTCTTTTCTTTGCCGTTGGCTAGCGTAGACTTCCATTTGGTGGTCTTTCGGTTGCAGTAAACAATGGGAGTTGGAATACAAGTTCAGACATCGAGTCGCATTATTTCGTGTTGTACAGTGGTGGGCTGAGGGTCGCGTTGAAGCTCTGATATGTCCTTTTCTCCTCAGCGCGCGCAGATCTACGTGACAATCGTCATATTTGTATGATGTTGGTGTTGGGAGCATGTAAGTACAGACTCAGATCCCCAACTCGTGAGACTGAGATCATTAGCAGGGTGATAAAGCATCGGTGGGAATGTGGGTGGAATGCGTCTAAACACCTTCCGTCAATGGGTGTTCCTCGTCCTGTTGTCGTGATCGATGCCAAAGTAGCAGTCGACCTAGGCGATCTATCCAAGACTGAGGTTGCGGCGGCCCTGGCTAAAGATTCTTCAGCAACATCAAGAGAAAGTAAGGTAGGAAGCAACTGTACCAATTCCAAACTCGCTGTAATCTGAGGAGGTATATCTGAGAAGCATCTGTCCAGTGTCTTGATGGCTTCGCGTATATTATACTCATCATTTCCAACAAAAGAGTTTTCACCGTTAGCCAATTCCCGAAGTCTCTGACAACAATTACTCCACACAGGATCAAGCGGCCGAATTTGAGCAAGAACTGTTATAATATCGGGTTGACCTGCAACTTCATATAGTACCGCGTACCCAGGGTACATTGCCAAGGTAGAGCACACAAGAAAGAGATTTTCAGGTTCGTGAAGACGGTCAATCGCTTGCGAGATCATCTGATTCTCCTCGGGATCATCGCGAGATGGATGTATTGCAACGGCGATGCCAATGACATATGCCCTGAAGAGCGATGCGGACCATAAAGAGACCGGTTGCATCGCGAGGAACTCCAGACACTGTTCTTGATGAAACACGTCATATGCAGGCCTAAAGCGCTGTTCTAGACAACCCTTCAGGAAGTAAAACGCACCTACGGCCCTTCTAGAGGTGTGGAGTGTGGACCATTGAGTGGTAATGAAAGTGACGAGTAACTGAAGGGCAGATGAAGGAGCATGGATACGTGAAGGAAGATCATGCTTCTTCACAAAATCTCCGTAGCACTCCAGGACCAACCTGGAGCACTCATCATACTTTGAATCGTTTGTGTCCTGGCTGAAAATGGGTGTATCCACGATGACCGATTCAAGTATCTCCCAAACGAATTCGAGATTCTTCCGAGTGTCAATCCATTCTATAATCACCCTGGACATCGAATGCAGCAAGTGGATTTCAGGGGTCTGAGACGTGTCTGTGCCTGCAGCTGATTGTGAAAGCCTACGGATCATGAGGTGGATAGAAGCTGCCAACATCTGGCACTCGAGGCGCCCGCCAGGAAGATGAACGAACCACCACGACCAAGTCCAATACATCATATACTCGAGCACTATCTCGGGAAAGTACTCAACCGCTTGTTCAAAGTCTACAACAAGCGGTGAAGCAAATAGTTGCTGCTTTGGGATGTCTGCCCTAACAATCCTAGTCACGGCTGAACAAAGTAGCATTGTGAAATGGTGATCAATGTCAAAGGGGTCGGGGTGCCAGGAGTCGGTAGCCGCCGACCGTATGAGGTTTGCCCAAACGATGGGAGGAAACCTTGCTGACGTCTGGAGGGATAGAATATTGTGGAGAAACACACCAGGCTTGAAACAGCCCCAGGGCATAGACCGACACAACTTTGGAATCTGGGTTACGAGAGTAGCACCAAACTCATTTCGACCCAGTTGGTCTGGAACGTCGAAGAAAAGCGACAGTTTCCCCACCCTAGGAATGAACATGCAAGAGCGAAGAAGACGTTCAAACTTGCGCTCCATTCCCGATGATGTGCTTGGTGTAGGGAAAGGTATCCAGTCAACGGCACATCGTCCAACCAGCGACGTCAGTAGATTCCTTTGAACATCAACAATGGATGGGCTGCCATGACAAACATCTTCCACTTCTACCAGAGCTTCCATAGGCAGACTGCCTATGGATTCGATGACGATACTCTGGACTGCAGGGTTTGACGAGGCAGATAACAGCCACTGTAATGCTTCGACCGATAATCGAAGCGACGCCTTCTCCACTGCGTCAAGCTCGAGCTGCTTCAAGGAGTTTGGCTTAGCCATGATGTGATTGCGTCCAGAATCACTTTCAGAATTGTCCCCAGAATTGTCGGTTCTGGTGCCTCTGACCTCCCCTGTTGACTGCATTTTCTTCTTACGCCAGCGCTGCAAGAGCTGATGGAGTCGATGGTAGTGCTCCTGAACTAAGAACGTGACGTAAATGTATGGGGGGTATGCGAGATCGCGGAGTGGGGTGCGGTATGGGCATTGCGGGAAATGCATAGGAAGGATGGTCACGGTGACATATGTCACAATCAGCAGTACGGTTCCTGTACAAACAACCCATAATAGGGCAGCTCGAAGGGGATGGAGGAAGAGCGACAATCCAATGAAGAACAATGCTAAAGCAAGATGCATGAGAACAGGCAGCATGCCAACGATGACCTCGACCCGCCACTTCTGGAACCCCAAATATCGATACTGTCGAACAAAGCACCGGTCGCGTGGAGTCCCAGAGGGGAGGACAACGTAGTGATGCAGCCATTGCTTCACGAGAACGGCTACCAATGCTGTTGTCAGGCTGAGGAACAGGCTGGTGAACCACAATCCGTTCACCCAGACATCTGTGGCTGCAGGTATAAATGCGGTCTGAGGGTTGAGTGAGGAGACGGGTATCATTTCGATGGGAGAGCCATTGGCAATCGCACGTTGAACGAGGAGTAATTCGAATAGAAGAGACGCCGAGACCTGAGTATAGTCAGCTTGCAGGCTCTGAGACGTCTGGACAACAAAAGTCGTGACGACCGCGGAGAAAAGACCGGCCTATGGTGATAATATGAGCAACAGCAGAGACGATAGACGTTTTACTCACAAATACCAGGAGAACGTCGACGTTGTCCCGAATTTCTTCAACCATGTTCGCATCGTGGATTGCACTCTCTGCCTGGTGTGTCCTCCATACTCTGGCGCTTGGCGCCGTCTCTGCGTAGATAGGATCTTCGGGGAATCTGTCTTCGTAGTTGGATGGGTCGTTACCTAACAACTTACATCAGATATCAGCTGTGAACGTACAAATGATATGATACCTCTCCTCGCTGTAGGTTGTGCTCTGTGCATCCCGAAAGCCTTCTTCGCCTTGGAGGACGTCACAGGATTCGGAGATTTGACAGCATTCTCCTCATCGACTAACTCGGCGTCTTCCTCGTCCTCGTCCTCGTCCTCGTCCTTGTCGGCTTCATCTACATTTCTTCCACCGTTCGGGTGCTCGGTAGGATCGACCGCCTTTCCTTTCGATTTGCTGGATGACGCTTCGTTGGGTTCCCCGGGACTAGACATTGGGAGCTGTATGCAAGAGACTGAATGTGACGCAAGGCATGCTGTAGTCGCATTGCTGCAGTGATGCCGGATGGTTCTATTCTCACACTAAGCGCGCACGGATGTATATTTATCGTTTACAGGCCAGAATGGATAGCATCCTTAGCATGTTGGGCGACATTAGTAGATGGCACGATTCCTAATGCAAGGTATAGAGAAAAGCAGTGCGAATTCGTCCATGCTTGCAACGGCGCTGAATGAAGTAAAGTGGAGAAAACTGGAAAACTAGATTGATTGGTCACCATACAGCTCAGGTAAATAAGCGTAAACCAATCTATCTCGGTACTAGCTCGTTTGTAGCTCGTTGTAAGTATGATAACGATGAGACGGTGTACAATGTAAACGAATCAGGAGGATGAGATGCAGCAGGATAGGAAATTTCCGATGGCAACTGTGCTGTGACGGCGTTGGCTTTTCTTTTTGTCGAAGGTGGACGTACCCTCCTTCCGAGTCCTTCGTATGTGAAGTCGGAAGATAAGCTCAAGTCGGGCAGAAAGAAATCATATGATCAATATAAGCATCAAGCCAAGCAGAAGTACGTAGGTAAAATTTAAATAACACAGGAATATCAAGGAGAAGTTTTTGTACAGTTGGGGTCAAGAAATGTACCTTCACATTTATTTCGTGCCACTCATACCACCACCCTGGGGTTTCTCCTTGGGAAAAATCAGCTCCAATAAAACACATTAATCACGACAACTGACATTTATTCGACCCATTTCACAATCATTGCTGAAATCATTGTTAAATGCTATCGTCACCACTGGCGCACGTCCTTCTGTTCCCCCTGCGTCTTCTGGTGACGAGGAACTGATATCGCGCAAGATAGTCGTCGGGACGCTCATATCGGCAGAAGACGTATAGGTGTCCCGTCCACCGATAATTCGGATTCGCGAATTCAGCACCATGTAGACGGTGTTAGCATACAGCTTGGGCATGAGCAGGCGGGGTGTCGTGTATAAAATCTGATGAGGGGGGCAGATGGTGTAGTGGTCATCTCTGCTTGCTCAGTTGTATCTCGCTCCAGACAGGAAATTTTATTTTCATGCTCGCGAGTTCGAGCCCCCCACCCCCCGGAAAGTAACACTCTAGACACTTTTCGGGTTCTACCACTTCCGATGTCTGAATCACGTGAAACCCAGCCGCCCTTTCGAAACATGATCAAGCCACGCGGATACCCCCCTCTAAAATCACACCCAATCTTATCTCTCATTACCATTCGGAGCATCAGTTCGAGACCCTTCCAGTGATCTTTCAAATAAGACTGGGAAACGGAGTCGCGTGCCGCAAGGCTGCCGCCTGGTTGGGACCCAGGTGCAAACAAAAATGGAGTGGTGATCCAAGCACACCACGGCCCGGCACATCGCCCCCGCATCAATTGATCACACTGTGTTGGAGATCTTGGCCGAGTAAGGCAAGTCTGGGAAGGGAATTAGGAGAAGGACTGGGATCGATGGAGTCTGGTGGGAAAAAGGGGCTAGGCCATGAGAAGGGTTAGGTGAAGAAACGAATGTGACGGACAGATTGCGGCCATTCTCGGCAGAGGTCAGGATTTCCCGAAGGGGAGAAGGTGGCAGTGTCCGAGTCGCACCAAATTATCAAGGGCGAGGGATAATTCTGTGCCATCAGCGCACGGGCTAGTTAAGCCAAACCAAATCGATGACATCATATATACGCAGCAACCAAGTACACGTAGCAAAATTGGACATACGTACACGTAAAACCAATACACTCGGATTAAATTTAAAAAAAAAAAAAAAATCTGATGAGGGAACGCAAAGAAGAGGATAAAGTTGAGCAGAGCTACAGCAGCTAAAAGTAGGCAGTGTTAATTTTCTGGCATTAGCGGATGGAACGAATTGAGTACCTGTCACGGATCCGGTTTGTTTGTGATACGAATCAGCTTTGTGACCAGCATTCGGGTACGACGGTAACCGGTACTGTTAAGCATAAGCTTCGAAACAGAATCGTCATCAATGAGGCTAGCCGAAAGAGAAAGAACTCACGTAGTAGGTCATGCAGACAGCGATGACGATATCACACAAGGCGGAGGCACAACACCAAATCTGCGTATGAATCAGCACGGTGAAAATAGGAAGCCTAGCCAGCTACTTACCCCAATTGATATAGAAATTTTCTTTTTGTTCAGCTCAATAATGCTACCCGCTTCGAGAGCGTAGATGCCTGTGGTTATAGCTGCCGCAGAGCTGGTTGTGGCTAACTGTAAATAGATGAGCTAGACTGTCACAGAAAAATTGCACTGCGACGAACACAGGAGACGAATATCGGGATGATTTGAGACCTTGATAATTTGAAGATTCGAAACGCATAGAAACCTTGCCTGACACAAGCAACTGTATTCTGGTAAGAAACGGAAAACGAGTAGAAGATGTTGCACGTACCAACGGCGCTCATGATGGGGACAGTGAGCCAATTAAAATTCATGGCAATGAGGGCATCCATATCTCCAAAGCCATACCCGAATACTGAGAAGGTGTCATGGGTGACGAGGATTGTCTGCACAAATTCGACAATGTAAACGCCATAGACAAGATATTTCGTGAATTTTCTGTCGTTCGGAAATGCTAGATAGTACAGATCTGATGGGAATGTATTAGAAATTATCCACTGGAGAACAATTTGGACCGACGTACAGAGCTGCACGGAAAGGGTCCCGAAGAGTCCCCAGTGCAAGAGGACGGGGACGGTCTAAATTACCGTGTTAGGAACTGAATAAACTAAAATCACAATTTGACAAACCAGAGGTCCAGATCTGGGACGATATCGTTAAGTGCGTACTACGTCTCGAATTCAAAACGAGAACCTACGGTTTTACTATGGGATAACCTGGGAGGACGGGCTGCATGTTGTGTCTAGGGTTGTTTTACGGTCCTGAATAGAAAGAGCCTGCATATATATATAACGGCTGAGAGAAAGAAGGCGCTAGAATGCCTATGCCCGATCTGCATTGCACCACGGCGGCTGAGCTAAATGACGGTATCAACCATGTTCATCAGTGGTCTGCGTACTGATAATGTTCATAATCCCATACCACGTTTCAGAAGCAATCTTCGACCGAGTCAAAAGATAAGATACACTGGCGCGTTGATGTCAAGATGATATTGAAACCACCCCCGGAATGCGAAACTGCGAGAAGGAGCTTGAACTCCAAGACACCACCCAATACTACTTGCCGAACATGAGCGTCTGAGGCAGCTTCTCGTGCCGTAGATTCGGAGTCTTCACAATGTCCGACGACTTTGTTGGTACGAAGCAGTCCCATAACCATGAGATCGACGTGGACTACAGGTGTAAATCTCTGTATCCATCTCTGCTTGACGTCTTCCTAGTATCCCCAGGCAATCGTGCTTTACAAGGAGAGTCAAGGAGGGGTAAACTGGGCTAGAACTCAGATACGCATTCCATCGGAGGAAATGCAAGCGTACCCAAATAGAAACCCCAGATCCGCTGACCCCCATGATCCAGTACACATCCGTGGACCTGCTTGCCGATGCTTCTCGATCTCTCCGGCTCCATCGTTCAACAGCAGAATTTTGGGCATACTCGACGTCGACCTCAAGGTGGTGAAGTCGTTTATCTCCGAAAGCATCTTTATGGTTCACCAGGCCGGTCAGGGTAAAAGGGACAAACAGAGGATTGCCGCTTCCACCACCCACACAAGAAAACGCGACTGCCAGCGTTATACGTATCGAGACTCTACATCCGAGCTGAAATGCAGTCCACTAGCTCTAATCTAACCATACTCGTCAGTAGTCAGTGCATTGGCTCGTCAAATCACTTACCGTGATGCCTTTCTACTGGTTAGGAAGAAATATTCATCCTAAGTTAAATAAGGCAGAAGAAAAGCTGCTTCGCTGATATCGAAAGTACCCCAGGTTGAGCCCAGGAATAGCTTGTGAGAGAAGTGGAGTGGTCACTCTCCATGCTATGCAGTGGTCGCGTCCGACATCTATCCATCTTTTTCAACCGTCCAATAGGTGCATCGAAAGCAGCTTCTCATGTCTCACCTCTACAGCGTCCGGTGTCCTTTTACAAGACCGCACCACCTGCCCTGCGTAACCGCACAATCTTAATCAACCAACCATGTTCCGCTGAACCTATAACCTTGAATTGGGTCTGAGATTCCCGAAGGGTACCACAAATCTAACCCGTCACGAATCAGCCCGGGTTACCGACATAAAACAAAAGAGAAAGTGACCTTGGGCTGTACGAACCGTGCATTCAACTTCAAGAACTCTCGGAACATTTCGTCATCATTACTTGCCGTCCCAGCTGATCTCACGATTATCTGGTTCCCCAGCCTTGAAACACGCTCATTGTACTCCTTCAGTGTACAATTTCTTCGCAACCCAGTTCGCCAGTTGTTCGAGCACTGGATGGAAGACCTACGATTGCCTTTATAATTGCTGTTGCGCGCGCTCGACCACAGCGGATCGATAGCTGGCGTAGACTTTTAGTTCAGCATCGCCTTAGTATGTGCTGGTAAGGAAAAGGTCGTATTCGATGGCAAAGGATACTGACTGGTAGCCTCGGAAGCGCATCGAATTGATGTAGAGGTTGTGGAGTCGGCCTGACACGCTAATTCAGCGTTCTTGCGCAGCACTGCAAATTGTAACGACGTACCTCGATTGACATCCCTGCAAGCCTTTCCTGAGAAGCCGAAATCTCGTCAAAGGTCTGCCCAATCTCGCGGTTCAAATCTCTCATTGTCTGTGAATTCTTGCGATTGGCGATCCTACGTATAGAAATGTGAGTAACGAGATCCTTTAAGATTTTCCCATTCGCTTTACCTTGTCGGTTCATTCGCGGCCGCAGGAATTCAATTCCGTCTTCAATAGAAGCCGATTCTATGTCCATTAGCCTAGCATGCTCCCTGAGAATGGTTCAGCTTGATAGTGTTGACGGGTAGAGAAGCCACAGACCGTGCCTCGCTTGGTACTGTAGTTATTCTGCCTAGGAATGGTGTTTTCAGAGTCGTCTCCAGAGTTCGTCTTTACATTCATCGACGATAAATCCACAGAAGAGAGTTAACCGGACCAGCGTACTCACGCTTCCAACTTTTCCCGTTCCAGAGCAATTCCCGTCAGAATCGTTTTCTGAACAAGGTCGAGCGTCTACGTCCAGGTTCGTAGGCATTTAAGCTGCAAATCAGTCGATGAGGTTCCTCCCGGCTTCGAGATCAATTGCCCAATCGATTTCTTCCGAAGGATGACGCGAGATTTTCAATCGAAGATTCCGTGTCGCTACGCGCATTTAGAGGATGAGGCAACAAGGGTAGATTTCAACTTCGTGTTTGTTACGTGACCGTCGGTGCAAACCCTCGAACGGCCCGGTCAGAGCCGATCGATCGTCATCAAAGCGTGGTCCGTGCGCAAGGCAGAGGTATAAAAGGCAAGCGCGAGCAACTGAACACCTCATACTTACCTTGATGGCACAGGCCCCTTCACATCCCCGGGTTTGTGGGCCGTAGGGATCCTTCATAGCACGGCGACCCTGTCCCCAGAGGGTATCTGCGGCTTGTATAGGCTTAGGCTTATGCATCGTCTCAATATTTTCCTGTCCCACTTTGGCCACTCTGGCTGGGTGGGCCTCTCTTTTCTTTGCTGTTAGCTTGCGGAGACTTCCATTTGGCGGTCTTTGGGTAGCAGCAGACAATTGGAGATGGAATGCAAGTTCGCAATTTCAATAGCGTTGTTTGGTAGCGGCTAATACGTGGTGATGGCAGCGGCTCTAGCGTACCTGGTCAATATATCATTTTATTTCTACCTTGCGGGGTACGTTATGATTTATGTAACAATTATCTGAGCTGGGTATCAGTGGCGCGTGCGTCGAACAGTTATTTTTTGGTTATTTTATCCAAGTTGTGGTCGTTCCTTGACTATTCTTGTGACATTGCTAATTGTTTCAAGTCCTTATTGCATGTCGACATCAGGCTCGCGTGGTCCTGCAGGCATTGCATGCCTTTGCACGCTTCAGCGCCGTGGCGTATTATTCTATTTCGAGAGCACTCTATAGGTTATTTCGTGCCTGTCCCTTGGCCTTGTCTCTCGATTTGAATGTCGCTGATCGCAGCCCCGTCCAACATCCACTGGCTATTTCGGGGCCCGCCGGTCAACCTCAGTCAGGATAATGGTTTCATTGATGATGAGAAACCATCAGTCGTACACATGTGCTCATCCCCCCATTTTGAGCGACGTGTTCTCCGGGGACGAAATGCGCTTTCGGATCGGGGTTTCCTCACAATAAAGGAATCATTAGACACTTTACTCGGTCTACAGCGATAATTAAAACGTGCGGAACACAGGAGGGTCAACACAATAACCGTACTAGACTGACTGGGCCAGGCTCCGTAACCAGGAAGGAGAAAAAGACCTACGGTGCTGTCCGCATGGACTTCCTATTATGGCGCGCGTTGTCTCTTGGATCACTTCGAATTCCTCATATTTCTGATGTCCCGAGCGCTTCACCTCCAGTTCCCTGGGCCTGCAGTGCCTTGCCTTGTATTTTCTGCGGCCTTTGACAGGTTCAAGCCGCATATAAAATTCTCCGCGTCGTCGCGGTTCGTTTCCCCACCAGCTGTCCTACAGCCCGGTGTCGTAAACCTAGGTCCTTCTCTCTGACTATGGTTGCGTTGATCTTCGTCTTGTCGGCCCTCTCTTTGGCGGCTGCTGCTCCGTTTCCGGGGTTTCCAGGTAGCGGTCACCACAGTATCTTTGTGAAGCCGGGCAGCGGAGGCATCCTCTGTGTTTTGTTACCCTGGTCGTGTCCTCGGGATACACAGTCGGCTACAGAGGTCGCGACAAGTATTGGTACCGCTAAAGGGGTTGTTAATGGCACAGCGGTCAGGTTCCCCGTCAAGTACGCCTCCACAGAGAGATGGCAGGAATCCGGAGTCGCTTCAGAATGGGAGCTTCCGTGCGTATTTTATTTTGCTTTGCTTTGCGCTTTCTGACATTCGTACGTGGCGCAGCAATAACTCTTCAGACGTGACCGCTATGCCTCTGGCTTGCCCGCAGTCAGATTTGGACTCGTCGCAATATTCGGAGGACTGTTTGTCCATGGTCCTCTACGTGCCTGCTACGCTCACCGTGTCTGACAATGTTCCTACGCTTACGTGGTGCGAGAACTGTCTATCCATCATATGCCAATGGGGCTGATTAATTAACTCTTGGACAGGGTACATGGAGGATCATTCATCACAGGATCTGCCGGCGACGAAGGTTTGGACGGTTCGAACCTTGCCTCCACAACGAATTCCATTGTTGCCGTGATACAGTACCGTCTTGGAGGTGTAAGCACCCCAATTCCCCTCTTCCCCCCTTTGCCAGTATACTCATGTTTCATTTTTAGCTCGGGTTTATGGCTCCCAACGGGGCAACGAATTTGGCGGTCAAGGATGTCATCAATGCATTGAAGTTTTTGCAAAAGATTCTGCCATCCTTTGGCGGTGACAGTTCCAAGATCACGCTGGCAGGTCAAAGCAGCGGTGCCAATTTGATTCGCGCTTTGCTAGCCGTGCCATCGGCGTCATCCTTGTTCCAGTCTGCTATTTTACAGTCAGACCCGATGGTACGCGCCTCCTTTTCTTCGGCTTATTAGTGGTGCAAATCCTTTTTTTGGATCTAGAATTACGGCTTCCTTTCTACGACCACACAGGAGACCTTGCAGAGTTCTTTCAACGGACTGATCTCTTGTGGGGCTTCGGACACGGCCTGCTGGGATGCTCTTTCATTGGATGACATTCTCGATGCACAATCGACCTTATTTAGCAATGCACCTTCCCTCGACGCGTCCACAGGGACCGCAGAACCTATCCGACCTGTTCGTGATAACACGTTAATAACTTCCCCGCTCGACTCTACCGACACGTTCCCGTCGGTGAGCAAGCCCATCCTGGTCACCTCCGTACTCAACGAAGCCGGCCTCACCATATATGGCTCCTTTACCGAACAACTCGACGGTGCATTCTTTGACTTGTTTGCCGATCAGTTTCTTGGAGACGAACGCACGGCGATTATAGACAACTCGACTTTTTACACTCCCACAGACGAGAATGATGATACGCGAATTAGGTTGGAGAGACTGGGGACGGATTATATGTGGAAATGTGCGAAATGGACATTCGCGAGAAACTGGGTGAATAACGGAGGCACGGCGTATGTCGGCCTATATACCGTCGGCGCGTCGTATCCGTTGAATGACTTCGTGGAATTCTGCCACGAAGATGGGAAGGTATGCCATCGTGACGATATCGAGATAGTGGTACAGGTTCCTTCTCTCTAAAACCAATCTCGTTGCTCACTTCTTCTCTAGTTCGGGACCGTACCCAACCCTTCCTCAGTCCAGGCTGAACTCATCTCAGAGATGCAGCAACGCTATAAAGCGTTCTTACACTCTGGCAACCCTAACGTTAACGGTCTCACTACCTGGAACGCGGCTGGCCCCTCTGATGTGAAGGCGCTCCAGCTCGGAGCGACAGGCGAGTTTGAGATCGGGGCATGTGTCCCGTCTTTCTGGGGCGCAGCCGTCGAATACGATTATCAAGTTTTCGGGATTTAATCCTACACTCACGACGACTTACGTAAAGGAACTTGCAACAACCTTTTCACGCAACTTGAAAACCCATTGTTATTCGCACTGATACCAATCCTCTTCGACGCATTCGCATCTTTACCAACTAATTGCTTAATGTTATTCATCCTTGCAACGATATTTGTATCTTACGAAACTTTCTCTTCCCTTGTGGTATCATCGGCATGTATCAATTTGTTTAATAACGCTTTCGGTTCGTCCATAGTCCTCATGTAGCAAACCTCGCTGTCGTCTTGATTTATCCGGTATAATTAAGTAGCACAAATCTTTATTTACCTTTCCTCGTTTGTATACCGTGGGAACATCGCGCCACATTGACATTGACTCTTCCTTCATCATCATGGCCAACGGACCTCCTACCCCTCCACCTACTACCGATATTGAAATACAGGACGCTGCGCGTGAGGAAGCGTCAGCAAATGCCAATGCCAATGCACAAACAGCGAGCACCGAGACCGAGACCGTCCCAGAACCTGCGCAACAGCAGCAATCAACATCGCGCCCACCACCTCCTCAGGACGTCTTTCAACAAGCGTTTCAGAAGATAGCCTCTCTGGCATCAGAAAAACAGTGGCAGGAACTTATCTCTGTTGCAGAAAATGCTGATGTGTGGGTGGGTGAATTCGCAACGATCCTTAAGATTTCAGGCTGATCATTGCGTGCTCCAAAGGGAGACGACGAGAGCCCCGTGTCGAGACTGCTCGTCGTCGCGCCTCTTGCTCTGGGTTATCTGATAACCGATGACCTGTGAGTGCTAGTACCTATCGTCGCCTCCGGAGTATCTGACCTTTGAAAGACCAGCGGCTCGTTTCGCGTTGACACGCATGCATCCGCGGCTCCAGAAGCTTCCGATTTCTACTGCATTGGCGGCACTTTTAGAATCCTCTATGGAGAGGAAGCATGGGGAGGTATATGCGCGCGCCGAGGCACTGTACAATATGGCGAAAGATGCAGGAAACACCCCAGATCCACAGTTTCCTATCGTGCTTTCAGAGATGGTGCAGACGTTTACTGGTGTGTATCGTTGTATGAGTATTGTGTGAGAGAGGCTGATGTTGTGTTGTTGTAGAATCATTCCGGGAGAGAACATTCAGGTTGTTGTCCAAGGCGTACACCGCTCTACCACTGGCGCTCGCTCAGACCTATCTGGGGTTGACTTCGGATCGTCTCCTTGCGGGTCCGTATGCACTGTATTCCCACCTTTTGAGTAATCTAACCGTCTCTCTAGCTGCTGAAAGCAATCACTGGAGATACGACGCTTCGACACAAGTTTTAAGTCCGACCGCTCCCTCCGCCCCCCTCGGTGCTTCTTTGTCCCGTATGTTTCCAACATCTTATCTTTCATTCAAAACCAACATTTTCTCCCTAGCATCTTCGTCCTTGGCTGCATTTGGTTTCATCGCAGATAGTGTCGCCCAAGTGGAGATCATGTAAAGATTACTTTCCATTGCATTGTTTTCACGCATCACTTGTAATAACACCGTATCATGCCGCCCTCATTCGCTGGACAACTCAAGGCAGCGCACATTTTCGTCTGCTTTCTTCGCGTTTTCTAGCCGTTCGCTGAACGCGATCACTTGTTATTTTCCTTAGCCTCCTTCTCTGTGCTCCAACACGGAACTTGACGAACACACTGCAGCGGCTGGTACATTTTTAATATCCTAAAACGAGACCTTAAATGGTTTCGATTTCAGCTCCAGTTTTCACGCCCTCGTTTTGTCCTCTGTAAAACGAAAAGCTCAAGTCCATTGTTCCATAGGGGGAAAGTTTTTCATACCGTTTTACTGATGGCCTTTTCAGGACCGAGAGAGGTTTCGCTAAATCAAAACCTTTCAAGGTTCCATTTTTTACTAGCGAAAATGAACTGGCCTCTGCTGTGACATGGCAGCGTGAACTGGCACCGTGTTTGGGTCAAGGAGATTGGCCGTCTACAAGCGGTTGCGGCAGAGCAAGAGAAGGCCGGTGCTGACCAAGAATGGTACAGGACGATGCTGTTCCGAACAAGGACGGCTCTTATGCCTCCACCCATGCTAACGGAGTTTCCCTCACACCTCGTTCCTAAAATGTGATCAGGAATACTAATAGGAATGTCGTCCACAAGCGACGGACCCTCTGGCGCTTGGGAAAACAACGAAGAAATACGTACACTTTGTGTTGCGAGAACGTCGATAGAGAAGAAACGCTCGACGAAAGAAGTGCATGAAACCCTCGCTCGCTGCGAAGAAAAGACAAGTGACAAATGCATCGCTATAGCCATATGGTAATGAGTATCATAACGAATGACAAGGGAGTGCAGTAGACCGATATAAGGTAGGAATTTAGCTCAAACCCTCGTCTTCTGTCTCCGGCCTTTCCTTGTGCACGTGCTTGGACTTCGTCCTGCCTCCAGGCTTCGCAGAGCCACGAATAGTATCAGTCTGCCCGCCTCCACTTGACCCAGAGCCTCCAACGCTTCCGCCTCCAGCCTCACCAGAGCCTTGATTAGTGACAGTCTGTTTTCCTCGACGGACGAGGACTTGGCCTAACGTTGGCGGATTGGAAGGACATTCTTGTGCGGATGACTCGATTCCGGCTCCTGTCATAGCTCCTTCCAGAGCTCCTATAGCTCCCCCCAACTTGAATGGTCTAAACAAAATGAAAACGCAATTCCCTTCATGAAAGAAGGAGCACTGACCGGCATTCAGCCAGCAAGAAATAGAGCGTCCAGATGACACAGAACGAGCGGGCAGAGGAAAGGCGCATGGTGGATAGTAGTTTGTTGTAGTAGATTAAGCACCAGGCTTATGAAGATTGAGTAGTAGTGTAGAGACCAGCTCTGAGATAAAAGAGTCCCATCCGACGAGTTTATATAGGACAGTACATGCGAGCCAATATCATTGAGTCAACCTGGCAGATGATCATTTGGTGTCCATGAATTGTTCAACGGGCCTAGTGGTGTCAAGAGATCGTTGAGATACTGCCAAGAGGACGACGGACGCCAATATACGCAGAGATAGCCGACGGTTAACTCGGTTTTGACGGTCGAACAAAGGCAAGAGCAACCAAGAAGGTAATGATGATATTTCACTAACCATCTTCCTCAATGCAGCTGTTGCTGCACGCGATGTACTTGACATTTTCCTAGGACTTGATTAGACGTCATCTAGTTATAAAGTCCTGCGGCTAACTTCCAACAGTCAGTCACAGTAACATCCAACGTTCTGATCTAGAAAAGCGGCTGGAACGAGGATCGTCGGGCTCGTCTGTCAAATCGGCTAACACGTCCAGACCGGTGTCGTCGGTTAAGATGGCCTGAGGTGCGCCATGGTATCAACCGGCGTAATTTTGTGAAGCAGATGGCGATACAGAATATCCAGTGGAATGCCAACGAGCTTAGTAGTATGGCTAGCTAGAGACCGCAACAGAGATCCATTAGGCCGGCCACTCGTAAGCGAAAAATCCTATGACAACCATAGGTTACTGTCCCCCAGGAATGACGGTGAAATGGAACCGAAAGGACATGGGTAATATGTTAAGTTGACGCCATGGTTAGCCAAGCTTACAAGGAGACATCATCCTCGTCAATAGGTAGCTTGGCCTTTTCCAACTTGAACATCCAGGCTTGCCAATGGTCCTTGTGGAGGCGGGAAGGAAGGCTGTGTATAGCCAGGGTAGCGCTTGCAAAGAACTGGCCCACCAAAGAAGAGAAAGGACACACGAAAGTAGCTCGGCATGCTGACTAGAAACGGAGAATTAGAACCAGCATAGAAAGAAAGTCGGCAACACTCACCAGGAAAGAATGGGCTTCCTCCACTTGTATCTGTCGTCTGCAACATAAGAGTCCAGAAGGTTCGAGAGCAAACGTTCAAACCATGTGGTTTTTTTTCAAGGTTCGGGTGGCGTAGCAGAAGAGTAGCTTTCTTTTTCGCGGTAGAAGATACGGTGGGAAGTAGTTTTTTTTTTTTGAAATTTCGACGGTTCCGTTGGAACGTATTCTTGACTACACTTTGAGATTTACGTCTGCTCGAATCTTGGGACGTAAGCCTGTATTTCCCCGCAGAGTGCGCCTCATTCCATAAAATTACGGTAACCACAGCGGTGAACGGTGGCTTGTTGTTCCTCCGCGCGTCCCCCAGGAATGACGGTGAAAATAGGAACCAAGACAGCCATTATGGGTGAAAGAAACCAGTCAGAACAATGTTTCCAACATGAGCATCTCGCCGGGACCGGCCCGGTTATACTGCATTGACGCGCCGAAACGTGTTTGTTTGCTTGTTTCTCCTTCTCTTTCACCATCATCATGACCTCGTCGCTAGACGCAGCGTCAGCGCCAGCAAGTGGCATGGAGGTGACGGGACGCGATGAACCCGTGGTCGAGGTAGGACAGCTCATCTTCTAAGCGCCCACATTCAGGCCCCACTGACCGTCCGCGACGACAGAATGGATCTGGCATCGTCGAGACGTGGATATCGCTGCAGTTCACTTGGTCTGGGCGTTCTTTTTCGCTGGACATCGCAGATACCGATACGTAGGTCACTCGCCCAGCGCCATCGTCGTCAAACTAATGATGCTTGCCTAACAGCGTGTACGACCTCAAAGGCTACCTTCACGGCCAGACCCATGTCCCGCCCGAGCGCCAGAAGATCCTAGGCCTCGTCAAAGGCAAGCTGCCACCAGATCAGGTGCGAATGTACGTGCTCGACGGCGGGACTCTATTGGTTCTGTGATTCACTGGTGGTTACAGCGCCGATTTGAAGCTGACGTCGGGGAAGAAGTTTTCGCTCGTCGGGACGCCTGAAGGGGACGAGATTAAGGATCCGTCGGGTATGCGATCTGCGGTGCGAGGAAGTGCTCTTTGCTGATCGTTGACGTCTGTAGCGTTGGAAGGCTTCGCGGACATCATCAACGATTTGGACCTCGACTTGTTAATGGACGTCACGGCTAGGAGCCGGTACCTCACCGATCCACGAAACGCTCGCAAGGTGAAGGAGTACACGTCCAAGACGAATATCAATATCATCCATCCGGTTCGCCCAGGCAAGAAGCTGTTGGTATTGGATATCGACTATAGTGCGGTTTTCTTTGACTATATTCGTGATATTTGTGACGAGCTGTCTGCTAGCGATCTTGGATACGAAGCCTTTGACGTCTGGAAGCCTACCACCAGCTGAATGCGCGCGTCCTGGTCTGCATGAGTTCTTGGAGGCGATCTATCCGTTTTATGACAGTGCGTTCGTCCCTGATACTTGCCAGCATGCTCTCACGCGCGATTTCAGTTTGTATATGGTATGTCGTACTCAGTTTTGTCTTCGCGGCAGAGGCGGGTGCATCTTTCCAATCGATGTGAATGGGCTCTTGTATAGGAAGGCCTTCCTTGCGCCGGGAAGAATTTCCATAGAAGACCGGGATAATTTTCGCGGTGCTCCCCAGGGTGCAGAATCGGCCCATTGAAGTATCCTTAACCAAACATGCCAAGATTTCGTTTCTTGACACTGGGGATGTACCTGCCCCCGCAGCGGCCGTATTATATGCATTTATCAACCTGCTTTCAGGTCCCAGACGAGCTGGATTTGGCTGGAGACTAAATTGGTAGAATTGGGCATGGTTGGAGGTAGCCGCAATTATCAGGTATGCATGCGTTCTCAGAAGCCTGATTTATGTGTTCTTAACATATGCATAGATCTCGTTCGGTAAGACTACGAGCTTGCAAGACTTTCCTGTGTGCCACTGACCTCTAACAGTGCTAGATAAAACAAGCATGTTCACTGTCTTTAGTCAACGCGACAACAAGCCATGGCAGCATTCTGTCAAGCCGCTGCAGATCATATGGAATCTTATACCCGAGTTGTAAGTGGCCGTACATGTCCACCAATATCCTCTCATCGAGTTCTGTCCGAATGCTTAGCTGCGCTCGTAATACTATACACATAGACGATCTTGTAGGTCTTCCTGCTCTGCAGCGTTAACGCCATCCGACTGACCGATACTCCGTCAGAGTCGTAATTTCGCTCTCAATCCTGGTCAGGGCCTCAAGATCCATGCGTTCAAGAATGCCCATACACCAGAGGCCATGAGGGATCGAGAGCTGGAGAAGGTGGGGAGGTATATGCTATCTATTGCTAATGTCGAGGATTTCAGGACGTTGGAGCATAGCGTGAGTACACTTAGTCCGTGATGCGATGCCCGCCTAACTCAATTGATCTGTTTGCAGAATTGGAAAGACGCAGTGAAGAAATTACCGCGTCCCTGAAGGAATGTGACCGTCCTTCCGCTTGTTCCGGAATGCAGAACGTGTAGTTTCTTGTATAACTTTCTTGCTATCGGGCTGTCGCTTGCACATCACTATCATGTAGCACATAATACTATCATTATTGTACTGGAGATTGTTGCCACGGATTTAACGCTCAAAATTGAGTACGTACCCAAGGTGTCAAGCCGGACCGGCGACTTCCTTTCTCCATTGCCGACTGCATCTCATGAGGGATCACTAAACTCAAGGCATAAGACGCCGGGATGATTATTCTTGGCTTGCGACAGTCTTTTCCTCGTTCTTGGCTTCGTTGCGAATCTCTGCGAGCCCTCTGGATTTCTCATCGCTGCTCGTCGTCCGGTACCATGTCCTCTTCTCAGCCTGTTGTGCCACGGCCCTCTGCTAGTCTAGTCATTATCAATAAGCGCAATGAAGTGCTGCTCGTCCATCGGAACCCCAAGGCTAGTACGTTCGCAGGCGTACATGTAAGTCCAGCTGCTACCCGTCATGGTCCAACAGAATCGTGACATGTTATCACCAGGTCTTCCCCGGGGGAAACTACGACCAAAAGCAGGACACCTCATTACCCATGACGGCGATCCGGGAAACCTTTGAAGAGTCTGGTCTGCTGGTTGGCGTCACAGGCTCGTCCCTTCCGACGGGTCCCGTCCTCGAAGCAGCGCGCCACGAGATTCATTCCCAGAAACTCCTCTTCCAGACATTCCTCGACGAGAACCAGCTCTCGGTGCGTACAGATTCCGACGTCCTGCTTCCCTTCACGGAGTGGATTACGCCTGTTGATGCCCCCCGGTGAGTGGCGTTGAAGGATCTCTGTATGTGGTTAGACTCAAACGTGGACCCACAGACGGTTCCATGCCCGCTTCTACGTCGCGTTTCTAGACTCGGGCGCTTCATCGTCTTCTGGTTTCTCCTCCGGGCACAAGCAGGAACAGATCCCGAAGCCTGGTAAGTATTTTGTTCGCCGTCCTCTTCTCATGCAGTCCTGCTTATCCTTATTCAGATGGGGGACAGGAAGTCATTTCAGCACGTTTCATACATCCAGATGACGCATTGGCCGAGTTCAACGAGGGGAAGATCATATTTATGCCCCCGCAGTTCTATATCTTGTATACTCTGGCAAGCATCCTGCGGGGAAACAGGAATTTACCTGAACAGAGGGATAGGGTCGCGCAGCTTTCGCGGGGACTGTTTGGCAGGATGGTTATGAATCCTAGGAGACTTGAGGGATCTTTCGTTCCTGGTGGAACGGAGGGAACACTCACGTATGAGGGAGACGAAACGCGTGGAGGGTCAAATGGACGTCTGCATCGTGCAGTCTGTCGATTTATGAAAGGAGGAGTAAGTAATTTTGCCTTTTCCTCCATACTAGGTCGCGACGCTTATCTTACCTCCTTAGTTGACTACTCGGATAGTCCTTCAGCGAAACTTTGATATCTTTACCGAGATTGAATCCAATGCGTTTGAACAATCATCCAAACTGTAGGAGAAACTGTAATGTGTAATATTCTATAATACTGTAATCTTTACGAGAAATTACCAGCGGCTGCCCTCCAGCTTCATCTGCGTCTGTTTTGCAGTTAGTAATCACCCCAAACCCGTGTTCCAGACCTATAATCATCGTATGTTTTGTGGTTATTTCTACGTATTGGAGTACGATTGTACCTTTCTGTGACTTCGAATATGAATTTGTCGAGTGAGAAGACGAATAATTTGGGTATGTGCTAGGTCATTTGACCATAAGAATTCTCAGCAAGCGGTTTGGTTGTAGTTCATCACATCCTTCAGATAGATGAGAACTTTTGAGAAGAACAGACCCTGAGTATGTGCCATCGACGGTACCATTGAAAACAGTCAGCACTAACTTGAAGGGGTTCGATCACTGCTACTAAGTAAGGATGTATGCAATGCAATTGCAAGGAGCACCACCAAGTCTGGACTCCATACTGAACCATCATCGTCGGTATAATTTATAAACAATGGCTTACTTTGCCTCGCTTGTTGGTCCCGGCTTACGGACCGCATCTCCGGACCAAGCTTCACAAACACCAAATTTGTACTTGACCCTCGACGCCATGGAATTACCTCCAATAGGCGCCCGTATCAGCCTCTCCGGACACATAGGAAGCACACGTTTTGTCGGACCTGTCCGTGAGACAACAGGGACATGGCTGGGCGTCGAATGGGATAACCCCGAGCGCGGAAAACACGACGGTGTCAGAGATGGAACGCGATATTTCTCCTGTCGGTAAGGATATGTGCTCCCCAGGCGCATCTCTATATTAAACCCCAGTAAGGATACCCAACTCTGGCTCGTTCATCCGCCCATCATCAAACGTATCATACGGGCGATCTTTCCTGGAGGCACTGCAGTCCAAGTATATCGAGCTCCCACACGGGTCTGAATCCACGGAGAAAGTAATTCTTGGCTCATCGCGCGGGGCTATCGAGATAGAAGCTGTAAATCTCGATAAAATCAGGCAAAAGTTCTCGAACCTGGAGAGACTCCGGGAAATCAGCCTCGACAACGAACTTGTCTGCAAAGGTGACGAGCCTCCCGGCGCTATCAAGAAGACTTGCCCCAGTAAGTCCAATCTCAGATACACGAAACATTGTTTAACACATGTATCGGGCAGACGTGCGCGGACTAGATCTTTCGATGAGCCTTGTTCCCTCTTGGGATGTGGTTGCCAGCATTACTGCAGAGCTTCCGGGGCTCACAAGGCTGGTTTTGAAGTCAGTTTCATTCCCACTGCTGTAACTCGTGCATCTTACGACAATACGTTATTTCAGTCGAAACCGGCTTGTCAGCTCTGGAGATACCTCCAAAATGTCGTCAGCATTCATGAGAGTCACAGATCTCCAACTGAATGACACGCTCACATCCTGGGATCAAATGCTCGAGATCGTCCGCTTCATGCCGAAGCTCCAACAGGTTGAGATGGGCTATAACCATCTCATGCGCCTCTCCGAGGGTCTGGACACTGCTTCTCCAACGGTTACAATACAGAGTATCAATCTAGATAGCAATTTATTAAGCGACTGGATCCATATCATGGAATGTCTTGGCCATTCATGCGCTTCGTAAGGATTCCCACATCTCTCCGTCCACCCCTTGGCCTCGCTTATTCTATTTTCGTTGGCAGATTGACCACCATCATCCTGACGTCGAATGACATCAAGGACATACCGTTTCCCACCGAGTGTCAATCTCGATTTCCAGCGATCAGATCTGTTTCATTGTCTGCAAACGGACTTGGGTCATGGCGAGATATTGACGCGCTTGCGGCTTGGTGTCCCGGTCTAGAGACGCTGTACATACGCGGTAATCCGCTCGTCCAAGGTCCGCGTAACGGCGAGGACGGAGGCAATGTTTATTGATCCCCTCCCCCCCAACAGAAACTGATCAGGCAAGGTACTCCCGTCAATTCATTATCGCAAAGATCCCTTCCCTCGTGGCTTTGGACGCAACGGCGGTAAGCACATTCGGCGAGGACGGAAGTCGATGGGAAATTTTTACTCTGACGCTCACTATAGATATCCTCCAAGGAACGGACTGATTGCGAGCTTTTCTACTTGTCGCACATTTCACACAATGACGCAGGCTCCGAGGGAGAGCTCATCAAAAAGCATCCTCAATGGAATAAACTTCGAGCCAGTACGTGAGCTGTATTACTCTTTACATTCTTGGCGATCAACTTCATTAGAACACGGTTTACTTGGAGAGGCACCAACCCAACCTCAGGACAAGACTGACCGCTTGAGTAAACGTCTGATAGGTACACATAACGCGTCCATTCTCAATTATTTAACTAAACACGTACATGCAGAACTGAATGCCTATCGAACCATGAGCCCAACCATCGACCTCGCCCAGCTACACAAGACACAGCCCGTGAAGATCAAAGCATTGCCGTCCATGGCACTTCACATCCTGCGGCAAAAGCTGTGTAAGGCTACCAAGACCGGCACAAAGGCAGATGTTGCCATATGGATGATAATGCGGGATAACTCCGTCGTGGAGCTCGGAGTCGACCGCGACAAGCAGGACATTGCTTGGTTGGGATTCGACCACGGCTCGTCCATTGTGTTTTACATCAACGAATCGTAGCGAATACATACCCCTTCCACTCTGGATAGACAAAGCGTTTACCACACGGTCCGTCATCCGCACTCGTGAGCCTTATTGTTGAATTCGACTTCGGATGTTGTTCCGTGAGCCTGGGGCCTCGACCTAAGCGCTTCGTGATTGTTAAAAGTTCCCACAGGCAGAACAAAAATCCATCCTCAAAACGTCCATCAGCGGACCCACCCGACGCCATCGAGTGTCACGATCGAGGGTAGTCGATACCAATACGAGTATAGACCATCAGCAGAAAAGTACACGGTCCGGATATAGAACAATTGGAGGGGACAGAAGACCAAAAAAGATAACCGTTTGAAACAATGCCGTCCGTTTTTTTCTGAATATCTTGTGAGGGCGGCCAGACACCTAAAGATCCTCAACGAGTCCATCCTCCATCACCGTTCGCCTGTCTTGGGGGTCTGTCGTCGTACCGGTCATCCTTCTCGTCGCGTCTTTTTTCGTCCCTACGGCGTTCAGGATAATCAGGTACTCTGCGATCATCATAACCCACTCTCCGGTAATCATCGTACCCTGTTGGCCTCCTATCATCATAATCTTTCCTTGGAGGCGGGGACCGTCGTCGATCATCGTGATCACGACGAGGCGATCTTGAGCGGTCCCGACGATAGCCACGATCATCCCTGGCGCCGCGGTCATCTCTGTAGCTGCGGTCGTCCCTGTAGCTTCGGTCGTCTCTGTAGCTGCGGTCTTCCCGATAACGGTCTTCTCGGGGAGGCCGGTCATCACGGCGGTCGTCACGCCTGTAGTTATCGGGGCCAGAGCGCTAGCAATGTTTTCAATGCCGACCTCTAAAATTGAAGGACCGTACCACTTACGCTATCATCAGCAACGCGAACGATTTTTCCGCGAAGCTCTTTGCCATCCAAGTCTCGAATGGCACGATCCGCGTCCTCGCGAGTAAGATATTCAAGAATACTACGGGAGAGTAATCAGCTGAGTTCCAACAAATATACTCAGGGCTTACCCTTGGCCCACGACATCGCGGTCGATATCAGCGAATGTCACATTACCAGCATCCCGGCCAAAATCTTTCAGATCCTAATATAGCGGGGACGACAACATCAGGGTCCATCGCCAAAGCATAACAGCCGATAATCCAAAGGGCCCTCCCAAAACGTCGGACAACGAAAAGTGGCAAATACCATGGGCCTCGGCGCATATCCAATTAAGAGGGCAAGCGTGGGAAGGGCCAGGACGACGAAATTGTGCAAAACTTTCCATACCTGCCAGCTGACTTCACGGGCGACGTTTTGAACGAGAATACGGAAGCCGGGGGGCCTACGCGAGCGGGTGCTTCTGCTAGGAAAATAAACGGTCAATCAGCTTACACGATAGAAGCCTGCCTTCATACCCGTAGCCATGGCTCCGGTCCTCGTAGGGTTCGCGACGAGGCCGGCCTTCTTTGGCAAATTCCACGACGATGCTAGGTCGACATGAGAATGGAACAATTGTGAAGCAAACCTTGTACATACTTTGCACCCATGAAGGCCTTGCCATTGCAGTGGGTGACAGCGTCCTCGGCGTCCTTGAAAACAGTCAGCGACACGCCACACTGCGGTATCTGTCCATAATTTACCTTGGCAGCCTCAAACTCGACGAAACCGAAACCTAAGAACGACGGCCGTCAACGCAAGATGTGGCGTATTCGCTCGGACCAACCAGTCATCACACGACAGTCCACAATTCGTCCGTAGGTGTCGAAGAATTTCGAGACATCATCAGAACGCACGTCGGGGGGCAATCCTGTTCAGCGAAAATGTCAGAGTCCGTATCTGGCCTAGCCTGCTCGGAAAGGGCTCTCACTGCCAATATAGAGCCGCTGCCTGGGATTCGACATGCTGCAGTGGTGGTGTGAGGAAAAGAGTGATAAGGTTGGGAATTCTGCTGAGTTTGAATGCCTCCGTTGCGGAGTGTGAAGGGGCTGGTCCGTGCTCAATTTATCGATGACGGCAGCACAAAATACTTCCGTAAAAAATACAAGTAGTAATTATGACCAAGTATGGAGAACACAATGTAAATATCGACCCATGAAATTAGTGCTGCGACCAGTCAATCGAGTTGATGTCGATACCCTCCTGAACCATTTCCCATAGCGGGCTGTAAAATAGTGTTCAGTCGTTGTGGCGGTGATAAAATCTTTCACCAACCTCATTTCCCGCAACTTGTTGACAGTGCTAACAATATGCTTCACAACAAAATCAATCTCTGCTTCCGTGGTGAACCGACCAATACCAAATCGTAATGACGAGTGGGCCATGTCCTCAGCCGCGCCTACACCAGGTTAATGAATCGTGACAATCATCAAACCTGGGCGACTCACCTAGGGCTCGCAAGACATATGACGGCTCCAAAGATGCTGATGTACAAGCACTACCCGATGATAGCGCAATATCCTATACAAGCTGCTTGAGAAAGTTTCCATCACAACAGAATCTGGGACTAACTTTCAATGCCATGAGCAGACTTTCTCCTTCAACATACGAGAAACTAAGATTGACGCAGCCCGGGTAGCCATCTACGTCACCATTTCGAACAACATGCTCCACCTGCGAATTGATAGTTCGTATCAACCGTTCGGATAGCTCTTTTACATGAGCATGGTCCCTCTAGAAATACCCAAGTTCAGTCATCAGAGTAAAGGGTCCAGGCCAAAAATAGATGAAAGGCAAAAAGTTACTCAGTACCCCTGCACAAATGTCATAACGAGGCTGACATAGATAGCAACTGAAAGGAACAGTGCAAATATCACCCCGTTCGTATTTTTGCGTGCGAGTATCATCATAGCGCAATGAAGGATAAGAAATGACGTACCGCCATCTCTTGTTTTGCTATTCTTGCAGCCTCTCCCAAACCGACAACCAGCGGAGGTGCCAGCGTTCCGCTGCGCAAACCACGTTCCTGACCACCTCCACTCAAAATAGGCTCAAGTCTAACCCTTGGCCGTCTCCTGACATACGCAGCACCTATGCCCTTCGGACCATAGATCTTATGACCAGAGATACTCATCAGGTCGACGTTCATTTCGTTGACGTCCAAGTTAATTTTTCCAGCGGCCTGAGCGGCGTCGGTGTGGAAGTAGACTCCTCTGTGCTTCCGAAGCAAGGCGCCTATTTCTCTAATTGGCTGAATAACCCCAGTCTCGTTGTTGACCGTCATGATCGAAACGATAGAAGTATCGGGTCGTATGGCGGCTTCCAGTACATCCAGATCAACGACGCCGTTGTGCTTCACGGGCAGATATGTCACATCAAAACCTTCTTCTGAAAGTTTGCGGCACGAGTCCAATACACATTTGTGTTCCTAATCTGCGTGTGAAAACCGTCTTGTCCATGTAAAGTTGCAAGTAACTCACGGTTTGGGTCGTTATGACATGTCTTTTCTTTTCTTTGTGAAACCGTGCGACACCTTTGATTGCCATGTTATTCGTTTCGGTTGCCCCCGACGTAAAAACAATGTCCTTGGCGTCCGCTCCAATGAGATCCGCGACGTGCTGGCATAAAACAAATGAAGATAAACGTCTCCCGAATTCCAAGAGCTGACGAATACCTTCCGTGCATCCTCCACCGCCTGCTCAGCCTCCCATCCATAAGCATGCGTCCGACTATGTGGATTGCCATACTGATCGGTCATATAGGGAAGCATGGCATCCAGCACCCGAGGATCAAGCGGGGTTGTCGCCTGTACCAGAGTAAGTACCACCGCAGGTCCAGCACTACAAAGGGCCCACGCACCTGCAAGTCCAAATAAATTGGCCGAATTTTCTCATGTACCGAGCCCTCCCGACGAGGCATCTCCAGCTTGAACCCAAGCATATCTAAGTATTTCGTTAGCCGTTTCCTTTCATCGGTATACAGAAAACGAACCGGATCGCGGCGTAAAGTGAGTTTCATGTTGATACGTCGAAGGCAGGTCGACGACGCTTGCTCTATCCGCACCAGACGGCTGTACCAGCCCTCGACGGCCACTTATTACCGAGCTAGATGCCTTCGCTGTCACCGCCCTGCGTGATGTCGTCCGTGAAATTCTGGACAGCATGATGGTATGAGTGAGAGTGGGGCCTGCCGGAAATTATCTGATAAAATTGAGGACGCGAAAGTCGATGCCGAACGGTAATGCTGAGACATTTCCACCCCAGTCACGTGGATTATTAGTCAGCGGAAATGTCATCACCGACAGTCACCGACGGAGGTGATCTTATCTCCATCTTCCTCCCATTTGAATTTGCTTCGAATTTTACTTGTTGTGCTCCGTCTACCATCCTGCTGAGCGTGGTGTGTAGATGGCTACGTATCCGCGAATGTTCAGTCAAATTCGGACCGATATCCATGCAGATCCGAAGTAAAAAGTTTTTGTGTTTTTCACGAAAATTTTAGTCCTTGGCGATGAACGTCGCACAGCGGATCAAGGGCAGAAAATTTAACCGCAACGCATCAGAGCCCTGACAACGTGAAGACAGGCGCGGACCAGCAGCAGCATTATCATAAGCTCAGCTGGATTATTTCACACCAGAGATAAGACGGTTATTTCCCCACTAGAGATAAGAAGCGATTGAGTTATTTATAAAATCCTGATCATGCACTATATATAGACCGCAGGTATCATTTTATTCGACAAAATTAATGTACAACGCTACTGCGCGGCCCCTACAGGGCGGGACTGGCGTCAGAAACCAACGTCTCGAAGTAGGCTTGGAACCACGTTCCAGCCTCAGGCGCATTAGGCGCAGCGTCACTAGAGGAACGTGAGCAGGAGGGAAGAGAAACGCAAGTCTTTACAAGAACACTCACGATTGACCACAGTGGGCGTCGTATCTGGGAGAGCTGGTATTACTAGTTCCATCACATTCACCTCCGGGCTTGACCCAAACAATAGAATCAATCAGGCTGGAGCCGGTGTTTGTAGTGGGGCGAGTTCCGAATCCGGCTCCCTTGACATTGCACCAGTCACCCCAGGCAGTACGGATATTTTGCTGACCAGAGCGTCCCTGGTCAACGATAAAGTGAGCAGGCATGGAAGTCAGAAGAGGAGCCAGGGCATTGATATAGTGGATCTCGTCGTAGTTGGGGTTCCCGGAAGTGATAGGATCCGGAGAAGCGGCGCTATTTGAACAGGTTAACACTAGAACCAATAAAAGACGCGGAATTTACTTACGAGAGTGCATTGTAGTTTGCAACATCAGTCGCCAATCCACGGACGAATTGGGGTGACCCGGCGGAGGTGTAAAGGCTGTTGAAAAGCTGAGCAGCTGGACTTAAGTTGGCAGGCCATCCCAGCCATCCTGCGTGTCCTGCGTCAAGGTACATGTAAACGCCGACGGAATTAAGTTGCTGCATAGCATAAGTAACTCCCGCCTGCAAAAAGGTGTCAGAGTTTGAAAAATCAAGTAAAGAAGTAAATTCAACCTTGTACGCGGTTTGAGCATTGGCACATTTGGCGACGCTCAAGTTCGTCACAAGGTTAGCCAAAGAATCAGGCTCAATCACAGCGACGACGCGGACATCGGGGAACTCTATCTTTGTTGTTAGCGTTTGCGGAGTAGCGATCTACTTGGTCACTTACTCTCAATCTGTGCGACGAGCTGATCAATATAGTTCTCGTACTTGCTTAGGCCATCATCTGCAATGCTGAATTCTCCATTCGAAGCCAAAGCAGCACAGTCGCGGTCCGGAAGGTCGTAGACGACGATTTGGACAAGGTAATTTTTACCGGATGATGTCTGCAAAGACTGGGCATCCGCGAGATAGGTTCCCAAATCAGGCACTTTTGCAACGGCGTCGAACCAGGTGAAGGTGGGAACCTGGGCGATCTCCAAGGCCTTCGAGGCCATGGTAGAGCTTGTCATGACCTGCGCAGCGGCTGTGACTTCAGCTGCATAATAAGGAGACAAATAGATCTGTGTACGGGTCAATGGAGTGATCGTAAGGGACTCTGTGAGTACACACCTCATAGCCCTCAAAAGGATTCCCGGCGATCGGAGGCGAGCTTGGGGAGGATGCAGGTCCGGACGAGGTTGAAGTCGCTGACGCCGTAGAGGAAGATTTAGAAGTAACAACGGTAGTCGACGCTGCCGAACCCGGACTGCAAATAATGACCTCAGATTAATATGCCGTGGGAGGAAATCACTACGAACAGGCACTGAGAGTAATAATCATTCAAAACGGTGCATGTTGCTCCGGACACACAAGTTGTCGCACCGCCTGCCGTACATGTCAGCGGAAGATCACTAGGCGCAGCAACTGAGGACTTACTCCATCCGATACCGCCGCATTGGCCGTACAGTTGAGATTGAGCTTTAACAAAAGCTGGAAGTATAGCCACGAGGGCTGCGAGGGCTGAAAATTTGAACATCTTGGCGAAAGACGGCGACGTGGAACGACTGTAAGAATTCCGATGATGATTCGACTGGTTTTATAGGACTCGATGGCCATTAGAACGTGACGATGTTGTAGTTCCGGTGTTCAGCCGACTGCAATGAGCGGAGAGACGTCGGTTCTGAGTGGTCTCTCGTGCCTTGAGGCTCTCGCAGAGTAGCTGATCATCGTCGGTTAACTCGGGGCGAGCCTGCCAGTTCATCCGAATATGATGTCAGCCCTGTCGCAAGGGACCTTTAACGTGTCGAATCATCGACAGACACACAATAATTCATTGAGCCGAAGGGGTAGCGCCGGAAGAAATGGCTGTCAGTCCCTGACGAAAGTATCCCGACATAAAATTTTGGTGTGCAATTGGGAATCCCAGTCGGCAACTCTCGGTTCTTTATCGGCAACACGCTTGGACAAGATGGACAAGGAGAGGCAGGTGATAGGTAGCTGTCTGGCAGCGTCGGAAAATTGGAGCCGTTCTAGCTTTGTTTTGTATCCAACGAGATTGATAAAGCATAGTATTGAATATCAAGGGTTCAGTCCAGTGACTCCAAATGCATGTTTAGCAGCCCAAGGTTGAAGCGCAGGAAGTATGGTGCTATCACGGATTTAGGATGATAAGTCGCCTTATCGGAAGGCATCGGCATCACTATCACTATCCACGTGAGCTTCGAATTCAATTCGAATATGTGGCGCTTTCCAAGCAGCGAGGTTCATTAAAAGGCTCGGAATAGCAGTAGACGGTCCGAATCCTTCGCAAGTTTTTTTTTCAAAGTCAATGAATGATATTTTCCGGCTGGCTCATGATCGCGTTAGAACGTTGAAATTGGACATGTTGAAGTTCATTTACAAGTGACTGAAACGCGGACAAGTGTCGAACGAATAAGAACGTGTCAGGGATGTACAAAACAACGCAAGTTATCAGAATGAAGGGTTGGCATTGGTCACCAAATCTGCGAAGTAGGATTGGAACCATGTTCCAGCTTCTGGCGCATCTGTGGCGGCATCGCTGTGCGATGAATGAACATGAGCGGATATCAAATAAGAGAAGCGGGAAACTTACGACAAACCACAGCTAGAATCATATCTGGAAGAGCTGGTGTTGCTCGTTCCATCGGATTCACCAGGAGGCTTGACCCAAACAATAGCGTCAATGAGGTCAGAGCCAGTATCAGTAGTGGGACGGGTTCCAAATCCAGCGCCGACGACATTACACCAGTCACCCCAAGCATTACGGATATTCTGTTGACCAGAGCGACCCTGATCAATGATAAAATGAGCCGGGAATGAAGTGAGCAAAGGAACCAAGGCCTCAATATAGTGAAGTTCGTCGTAGTTAGAGTTTCCGGAAGTGACAGGATCCGCAGTTGTGGCGCTGAAGTAGGGGCGGTAATCAATACAGGGTCTTGAAGGACAGGGCGATGACTAACCTGAGGGCATTGTAATTAGAGACGTCCGTTGCTAGCCCACGAACATATTCGGGAGATCCAGCAGCGGTGTACAGGTCGTTAAAGAGCTCAGCTGCCGGACTCAGGTTGGCGGGCCAGCCCAGCCATCCGGCGTGGCCTGCATCAAGGTACATATAGACTCCGACGGAGCTAAGCTGCTGCATGGCGTAGGTAACTCCCTCCTGGCAACCATGTGTCAAGGTGATTCAAGCCAGAAGGATCAAATGTGGGTATTACACACTTTATAGGCATCTTCAGCGCCGGAGCATTTAGATACGCTCAAATTTGTGACAAGATTGGCCAGTGAATCAGGCTCAATGACAGCAACGACGCGGACATCAGTGTACTCTGTTAGCGAACTAAGAGCTCGCGAACCTTTGAGCACCGTAAGATCACGTACGAGAAACCTGTTCAACGATTTGGTCGATGTAATCCTTGTATTTGCTCAGACCATCGTCAGCAATGCTGAACTCCCCATTCGAAGCCGATGCAGCACAGTCACGATCCGGTAGGTCGTAGACTACGATCTGAACCAGGTAGTTGGTGCCTTCTGATTCTTGCAAGGATTGAGCCTCCGCGAGATACGTTCCCAAATCGGGTACCTTTGAGACGAGGTCAAACCAGGTGAATGTCGGAATTTCAGCAACAGCCGAGGCTTTTGCAGAGAGCGACGAGTCGGTGATCGTAGCAGCGGCAGCTTCGACTTCAGCAGCGTAGTACGGAGGCACATAGACCTATAATCTAATTGATTTCAGGGTGCAGTGACATCTCAGGAGGACACTTACCTGATAGCCTTCATACGGATTGGTATCGGCTTGAGCCCGTACAAAAGCTGGAAGGATGGAGAGAAGCGATGCGAGAATGGAGAATTTTTTGAACATTGTGAAGTCAAGAAAGTGGATGTATCAAGTTAGCTTCCAGACATTTTATAGCTTGTAAAATGGTTATGCCCAGTCGCTGGGGCGTACATAAAAACCCGGTATCCGTCCGACCGCAACGAGCGGGTACACATCGGCCTGCAGCGCGTAATGGTGGAGCTTTGAGATGCCATAATGACAGCGGGCACCGCGAAGTCATGACCTTCTCCTCACCAAGAAATCCAAGCATTAGCCTGTCTGAAGAAATTTCAACGTCTCATATGATGAATAGTGGATGTCAACTTACAGAAACGTGGGCGGAGGAGGCGGGCATTCGCTTCTGTTCAATGGCAAAAGTCTTAAGACTTCGCCAATCGGGACAACGTCGGAGACATTCTCACGATACAATAGTTAAGAAGGACCCCGTAACATTCCGCCGTCTGCTCGGAGAAATGTCGTCCATTGGAACAAGAAAAACAGTCGGACTCAATGCAGGCTTGGATCGGTTCTGGTCCATTTCGGACGAGTCCACTCATGGAAGTAATACTATTGAAAAACAGTTCAATGCAAGGTATTTGAATATAGGGCAGCTGCTTACTGGAGATTGTTGTGGCCAGAGACATCAAGCGCTGGTCCTTTAATAGAGAAATGCGGGAGGTGTGTAAATTTAAAAAGGCATCATAGCACAGTTCAGCAGGTTGGTGGGCTGGCCGAGTCATTCGGCATGGCATCAAGGTACACACAAACTCCGATGAGCCGTTGCATGACATAGGTGATCACTTCCAGGCTCCAGGCAGCCATGTGTCAACTAGAAAGGAAGGACAGTTAGTGGATATTCACGGGGAACGCACTTGATCGGATGAATGGTCTTCATCAAGCGCTGCTGAATAGGAATCACAGCAAGCACAGCAGGATTTTTTACAGGGCGGCGAGCTGGTTATGTTAGCAGCTGCAACTTCGCCTTACAAAGCATAGGATAAGCCATACATGTACGACGCTTTTGATTTATCCTCAAGGAAGGCAACAAGACTACAATCCGAAGTCGTTCCGGCTGCGCTTGAAACCATTACTTGAAAAGTGAAATCGAGTTTCCATATATTAGAACAGACAACCGCGAACTGGAGTCGACGCGTAGTTGGCCCCAGGCGATGCGGTGTGGGCAACCTTACGCCGTCTAGGGAGTTACTCTGGAGCCTGCGCATCACACGGATAAACGGATGCCTAGAAATATTATTGTCCATGAAAAGATTCTAATCCGGGCTCAGCGCACACCTGTTATGATCCTGATCTTGAAACGTTAGCATGCCCTTAAATGCGATTAAACGTGAAACACACCCTGCGAAGAACAATGCACTCTGTAATCATTAGCGAATGTGTCGGACTCGACGACAATGATGATCAAGATGATGATTCTGTCGACATGACATTCCATCGCATAGGCACATCCGAATACAGTATACGTTCTAACTCGGCATCCCAATCACATTAATCTTGGAACCGCACATGAACATCAATGCTCGCCAAGTTACGGAGTGGACAGAGCGTTCACAAGCCTTTGCGAACAGTACTCTGTATACGTGAGCAGTGTTGTGAAACGGTTGATTTCAAGACGGTATATCCATTCAAAAACATCTTAAATACAGTTTACGACCGTCTCTTGGAGCTTGGCGGAGGAGGTAGGAGCGGAAATGCGCCCCCTGCGGAAGTTTGAGATGAAGACTGCGTCGTTGATCCCAGAAGATTGGTATCTGAAGACACAGCTTTGCTTCTACCTGGAATAGCAATCGTGAATGTTTCCCCCTCCTTGAGGCTGTAGTCCTTTTTAGGACCAGCGGGTACATGCGGGGAGGGTACTTCAGCGTCAGTATGAGGCGGGTGGAGGACTGCCCTGTGGCGCCTAGAGACCGGGATGAGTACACCTCCGGGAAGGAACACGACCACATACTTTGAGTAATCTTGGAGCGCAACGTCTACAAGGAGATGAGAAGGCAGCATAATCGCGTGACCTCTGACATACTGAAGTCAAAACTGTCGGTTCTCTCGGCAAATCCAAGCCCGATGTAGGCCTTCTTTCCAGCATCCTCGATCCGAACAACAAAGTATCGCGATGAGTCCAGCACGGCTTCAACAGAAGGGCGATCTGGATCATATGCAGTCTTGGCGAATACTTGCGAACAATTAGGACCAGAGAAAAAACCGTGTCAGCGAACGTACATTCTCCTGTGAAGCTGTTAATGGTGATGCTCTAGGTGATGTTTCGACCTGTCGCACCTGTCTGGGCATCTTCAAATAGCAGAGATGCGCCAGATGATTTCTCTACAATTCTCAGACGGCCTTTCCATAGAGGATTGCTCAGATCGCCCCATTCCATTGCACGATGGCCTGCATTGACTTTCAAGGGCGGTATCTTGTATACTGAAGCCACAGCCGTCCAGGGATATTCGATAAGAAAGAGGCGATATCACTTACTGGATATCTCCCTTATAATGAAGAGGATAGACTCGATCTCGTCGTCGACGTCCATGGCAATGAGCTAAGTATTCAATGAGGCAGTGGTCGTGGTTAGGGTTCAAGACGTCACGAAGCTTATTATCTAATTTCATTTAATTTATTTTCCTCCGTTCCGGAAGCGTTGGAGCACATAGCCGGTCCTTTCCCCAAAGTCGATCTCAGCGGACAGATAGCTCTTCCGAGTCCGGCTCCCATGTTGGTCCCGACTATCATCAAGGGCATGTCTCGAGGAGGCGCCAGCGCACTGAAACGAACTCGACAGATCGCGTCGCACATGATGTCGACGACGGCCGAGGTATGCTGCAGCTCGCTGTCGCTCTTCACGACCAGAAGATAATCTCATAATTTCAAGGATACGGTTAAATTCGAGTCTCTTTCCGAGCTGCGGGCGTATACACTTAATCGGCCTGAAAAGCTCAATGCTCTCGACGAGCAAATGCTGGGTCTGCTACGACCCAAAATCGAGGTGGACACCCTGTTCTTCTATCCTAGGATTCCACTCACCGTTATATCCCAAGTCTTGGAGGAAGTCTGAACTATGCGGAGTAATTCTAGGCAGAGGTACTGGGAGAGCGTTTTGCGCAGGCGGCGATGTTGCTAGTGAGCTGGATTTATTCATTCCTGTTTCTCTGGATCTGAATGGAGATCTCGCAACGAGGTGTTGCGCAGAACGCGGCAAATCCTGAAACTAGGAAGCGCGCTATTAAGTTCTTCAAAGACGAGTACGTGGCCCCAGCCCTTGACGGACCTCTATTCCTATCCAGTGACGTTTAGGTTTGAACTGGATTATTTGTTGGCAACGATACAAAAGCCATACGTGGCTTTGATGGATGGCATCACAAGTGAGCGTCAACTTTTTCGATCTCTTCCCGTTCTGAAGGCGCGCGCTAGTGGGCGGTGGCGTTGGACTGTCTGCGCCGGCAACTTTCAGGGTAGCCACAGAAAACACTTTGTTTGCTATGCCGGAGACTGATATCGGCTATTGCCCTGATGTTGGAGGCAGCTACTATCTTTCCAGACTTGATGGCGAAATAGGGACCTATCTTAGTTTGACTGGCGCCCGTCTGAAGGGCAGAGCGGTATTGTGAGTAAAACTTGTGGCCCGCGGCATTTCATTGACCGCGAGCGTACCAGTGAACATGGCTTAGCCACTCATTTCATTCCGTCCCGTCGGATTCCCACTGTTCTTGAAGCCTTAGCCGGTGTAGAGGATGCCGATTACGAAATTGCATCTGTCGAGGTCAATGGCATTCTTGAGGAGAATTCTGCGGAACGGGAATCTGACGAACCATCGTCGCTACTTGTTGGAGCTACACGCGTCGCTCTGGATTCTGCATTCCGTCATGATTCAGTTGAGAAGATCATAGACGATCTGACCAGGCTCAAATCTGACAAAGACGAGCTGGTCAGTGGTTGGGCATCCAAGACCTTGGAACTTCTGCTGCTTCGTAGCCCCACCAGTTTGAAAGTTGCCCTCGCGGCAATACGTCGCGGCCGGAATCTGGACCTATGGGAAGCACTCAACATGGAATTAAGAATAGCCACAGCTTACTGCGTACGTGATATTTGCCTCTCATTATCGAAATGAGTACATTGAAAACGTACTAGTCAGGCGCCAGTTCAGATTTCATTACTGGTATTACTGCCAAGCTCATTGACAAATCCAAGGGACCACCACAGTGGTCTCCAAACTCCGTAAAGGATGTCACAGATGATATTGTCTCGCGGTTCTTCTCGGCCGAGTCTGCATTCCTCACTCAAGCGCCAAAATTATATCTGCCGGAAAATGATCCAGTGCCGAAGGAAGGATCTACCAAAGAAACTGAAGATTCGACAAATAAGGCGGGTGCTCCATCCCAGGAGAGCACGGGAAGCGTGGAAAACAGTGGCAAAGGGGATGCCGCTCTCGACGGCCGGGATCGCGATATAGGACCCCCTCGTGATTTCAGTGCTAAACCTCACCCATACCATAAATTCGGCCTGCCTACGGAGAAAGAAATCGAAGCTATCGTTCGGGGCAACGACATCGATTCACCGGGGACAGGGTATACCGTTGACGAAGTCGTAGAAAAGGTCCTTGAACACCACAACGGGAAAATGGGGATTCGGGAGAAGGTGCTTGAGATTATAGAACGCAAGTGCAAAATTGTGGATAACGCGGATGGTAATTTTGTCTGGGTGAGCTGGAAGTAGATTTGCATCTAGTCGATGAGATTGGTTGGATTTCTGATGACGCTCCAATTTCACTGCTTACAATAGTTACTCTCGATCTTAGCGCCACAAACTATATTTCCGGAGCGCTTGTCTTCTTCTCATGGAGCAGATAGTTGCGAACGGTATTCACGCCGTGTGTAAATGTAGATAATAATTTTAGTCATCCAAGCTGAAGCGACCTTGTTTAAGCAAACGGCCTCAACGGAGAAGGAACGAACAAAGAGTGAATAAAGATGCCGGTGCCGTGATGTGAGAGCACGCGAAAGAGTTTCGTCTCTAAAAAAAGTCGCTGTGGTCAACAATAGCGGACGGAGCTCGGTGGGCACCGGGAAAAAAGCTGTCCATGACGTTGTCTGAGGACCTCGGAGTGAATCATCGGCTACTTGACGATACAACAGATGGCAAGTAATAGATACCGTCAATGACCTTCAATGACTCAAGACCGATCTGACTAGGACGGAACGGCACGATTGGATTATCTTTCTGCTTATTAAAAAAGCGGACCGATAGAAGGGAGAATGGTTCGCCATTTCATGAATGACATTCGGCAGCTTTGCAACTTAGGCAGGCGGGCGACATCAACTTCAATCCGAACCGATGCGGTTATTGAAGCAAGCCACGTGCCGACATCAGCACAGCCACTTGTGGTTCTCGTCGTAAAACGGGAAGTGAGATCAGTAACGGAATTGCCCCATATCGTTTCGCGTAGGAAACGGCTATTGGGGTAAGATGAAGAAGGGTCGCGACCTGGCATCTTGAGATCTCAGGGTCGAGAGTCTTTGCCTCTGCATACGCCCGGATCGCTCGTTTCCGATATACAGAGTCGTGGATCAACGGAACAACTGGGACGAGTTAGGGAAAAATACAGCTGAAAATACGGCGCGCGACGTTTAATTATTGCTGATGTATGATGTCTCCGGTGCGGTGTGCAAGGCTATATAAGTGCCAAAGAGACGGCAAGTCAAACCCCATCTCAACCATGGAAAGAATACTTCACAGCTCAGCTTACCACTGCTCCACCAGCTCGCCTCTCGATATCGTCTACCTCCTACCTTCCCCTTACCACCTTCTCAGGCGCGCTCTCTCACTGCTCAACTCGATGGGCAGCTTCACCTCCCCTCACAAGACCATCGACATCGACATAACCCGTTCACCCTCAGAATTCGACGTCGACGATGAAACAGGCTTCATGCCTCGCCAACCACTTCCCAGACTTCCATCCAAGTACGCCATATGGGAAATAGCCTTGTCCGACGCGTCCGAGGCCCTAGTCTTGGCTACAGACGATAGTGACGACGCCATGAGCAAACGGCATAGGGGAGAAGCGTGGAGATCCAATATCAAATCGGTAAGTATTTGACCGTCGAAGTTGAAAATCGCCACTGATGCGGATTTTCGTTAGTGGCCCGTTCTCGACGTATCCGATCTGCAATCTGAAAAGTTGCTGCTTCAGAGAGCGCATCACGTCCTCGCGTATCTAGCACACTACTTTGCGCACTCCGCCCCGTCGGAGGGCGCGTCCCCGACTCACGTACCCGAATCCCTCGCTATTCCCCTTGTGGAAGTATCACGTCTCCTTGGAATCGCACCGATCCTTACCTATGCCGATACCGTGTTATGGAACTGGGAACTCATAAATCCCGCACAACAGCTTTCCATAGAGAACATGCGAGTGCTGGACGTGTTTTCCGGCACTGACGACGAGCGGTTCTTCTACTCTGTGAGCTACACGGTAGAGCTTCGAGGCGTAGAGGCGTTGCAGATCATCGACGAGTACAACCGGCTCCCCAATCTATCCACGTATATCGCTACGTCTAAAGTCGCTAGGGATTTGGATCGGTTGACGGGGATAATAGAAGATATTAGCGACATCATACAGTCAGTGCAGCCATTATGTGATCCGCACGTCTTCTATTGGGAGATTCGACCATGGTTTTGCGGAAGCGATGCCAGTGGTCCAGATGCTCCCGGGTGGATATACGACGGTGTGCCGGACTGCCATCTTCTAGACCTGAGTGGACCGTCGGGTGGACAGAGCTCACTCATGCACGCGCTGGACGTTTTCCTCAACATCGACTTTTCACAGCGCGAAAAGCGACGTCCAGCTCCTTCGGAACAGAACAAGGGCGGTGACGGCGGATTCATGGAGAGGATGAGGCGTTACATGCCCGGACAGCATAGGGATTATTTGCTACATCTGGCCAACACTCCGAGATCCGTGAGGGAGTTGGCGCAGAACACACCATCGCTTCGCGAGCCGTACGATGCGGCGGTCATGGCTCTAAAAAAGCTGAGAGATCTGCATATGCGAATTGCCTGCCGATACATTGTCAATATGTCACGGACGAGAAGAGGAATCCCGGCGGGTTGTCCGGTCAGCGCGATGATGGACAGGATGGACAGACAGAACAGCCAGAATTCGGGCCAGACAGCAGTCCGAGGTACAGGTGGCAACGAGGTGTCGCGCCTGTTGAAGGCGACTCGAGACGCTACTCGACGCGCCATGTTGAAGGATAACATTTAATGGACGTCGGAATGATTGATGTCTCTTGGGGGATCATGCAGACGTCGGGAGGTTGTGATGACAAGCGACAAGTATCTAGGTTACAGTGACTTTTGGGTAGTAGTTTGTAGCGATAATCTAAAATTCCGTTAATAACTTTACGGTATAATTTGTGATGATCAGGCACCCAGAAATTTTTTGGACGCAGGTACATGCATAGAATTGATTAAATATTTCGCTGTGGCAGTTTACCGAAGCAGGGGTCAGATGATAGTAGGTAAATTACGGTTGCCTATCTTGTTTTTCCGTTTGTTGTCAATCGATTTTCGTGCAAGACGTCAAAATACGATATACGAGCAACGTGTCAGGTCGATGAGCAAATGTGTCGAAAGAGCCTATTTGATGATGCTGTAATACTCGTTATTTTGCCACCGTCGCTGGGCGTCGAATTAGAGACATCTCGACATCTCGACAGAAGAAAATTGTGATCACGGCAGAGAGATAGATAGACGAATAACAGGCCAAGGTCCCAATAAGGAACACGGGAAGGATTGGCAGAAAACCAAATCCGGAAGGATTGTCTTCCCACGACTGTGGCGTGGGATACCATTCTGCGTGACTCGGCGCGTTTACTGGCGGTCACGCGCCTCCGTCGTCTTTCATTTTCACCACCATGTCCTACAATCTCACTACTAACGCTTGCTCGCGTCTCACTCTGTCCGACATGGAAGATGAGATTTTCCAGAGCCAAGTCACGCTCCAGGTTCTGTCTACCAAAAAAGTACCCCAATCCAAGGGCGCGCAGGACCGGTATCGGATCATCTTGTCAGACGGCGTACACTACATTCAAGCCATGCTGGCTACCCAGCTAAACTCGCTTGTGGACGAAGAGACGGTGACGAAGAACACTGTGGTCTTGGTCGAGAAGATGACCTGCAGTATTGTGCAGGAACGGAGGTACGCGTCACCGTGTCTGTGTCGCGACATTAGTCTAAACGCGTCCAGGTTGATCGTTGTTCTAGAAGTCCAAGTCCTTGGCACTCCTGCAGAAAAAATCGGTAACCCGACCTCCCTCAACAAAGCTGACGATACACCTGCCCCAGCGCAAGGGACGTCCAACGCGTCCACTGCAGAACCTTCACGCGCCCAGCAGCCAAAGCAGCCAGCTCAACCTCAGCGAACTGGGTCCAATGGAAAATCGAATTGGCATCCCATTGAGGGCTTGAGTCCATACCAGAACACGTGGACCATCAAGGCGCGCTGCACTCACAAATCAGACATGAAGACATGGTCCAATCAGCGCGGTGAAGGAAAGCTTTTCAACGTCACCCTCATGGACGAAACGGGCGAGATTCGCGGCACTGCTTTCAACTCAGTCGCCGATGATTTATACTCCAAATTCGAAGAAGGAAAAGTCTATTACGTCTCCAAGGCCAGGGTCAATTTGGCTAAGAAGATGTTTTCGAACCTGGCGAACGATTATGAGCTCGCGTTTGAACGCAACACCGTTATCGAAGAGGTATGTTGTGTTTCACTTTCCGTGATTTGCTCTGATGTATGTAACAGTGTCTTGAAACCACGGGCTTGCCGATGGTGAAGTACAATTTTGTACGGCTTGCCGGCCTAGAGGAAATCGCAAAGGACGCCACCTGTGGTAAGTAGCTACTCAACTTGCACAGTTCCGTTGTTAAACTACTATCAGATGTCATCGCTATTGTGAAAGAGTGCGGTAACGTCAGCGAGATCGTATCGAAGGCGACTTCCCGGACAGTGAGTAGGATTATCTGTCCGATCATTTACCCACTAAATGAATTGTTGCCAGACGAAGAAGCGGGAACTGACTCTTGTTGATCAATCGAACTACTCTGTTCGTCTCACCTTGTGGGGCAAGCAAGCTGAACAGTATCAATATGAGAGCGAACAGCCTGTCATCGCATTCAAAGGAGTCAGGGTTGGCGATTTTGGTGGTAAGAGCAGTTTTCTCCAATGACAAGGATAAATGAGCTCATGCCATATCAGGACGCTCACTTTCCATGGTCAGTTCGTCCATGATGTCCGTCAACCCCGATATGGATGAAGCATTCGCTCTCCGTGGTTGGTATGATAATGAAGGCCAAACATCTACGTTCCAGGCGCATAGCCGAGGTGGTGCTGCGGGTGCCAGTGGAGGTGGCTTCAACCGCTCCCAAATGCGGAGCTTGTTGGAAGTCAAGGAGTCCGAAATGGGCCAGTCCGATAAAACTGAGTACTTCTCAACGCGGGCAACCATCATGCACATCAAGTCCGACAACATTGCCTATCCAGCATGTCAAAACGAGTCGTGTAACAAAAAGGTTATTCAAAATGGCGACATCTGGCGATGTGAGAAGTGCGAGCAGAACTTTGACAGCCCTTCTTACAGGTGAGGGTATTTTTGATGCTGCCCGACATCGCTGACCACTGCGTTACCATTAGATACATCATTTCCATGGCTGTGGCTGACTGGTCCGGTCAGGCATGGCTTAATGGCTTCAATGAAGTTGGCCAAATGATCTTTGACATGTCTGCGGATGCATTGATGGCGAAGAAGGTAGGCGTCTTCATCTAGGAGTGCCTGCCCTCACTGATAATCTGGGTCGTAACAGAACGACGACGATGCTCAGTTCAACGCCATCATGCATCGAGCAAATGGTGCAACGTACAACTTTTCTTGTCGCGCCAAGCAAGACTCGTATAATGTATGCTCGTCTATTATGATTTCTCTGGCTTCCGTTGACGCAGTCTTCCATATAAGGACACTGTCAGAGTGAGGTACGGCATCTCGCGGATCAGTAAGCCGGATTACAAGGAAGAGTGCAACGCCCTACTTGATCTGTTGAATACGCCTTGGGCAAGCCGGCCCGCTGCGTAACCTTTTTTTAATTGTGTTCCTTTGCTACAAAACTATCCATTGTACAATTAGTTAGCCTCTACACGAAATTTTCATTGTTTGAAGTATTATTGTGCGGCACTTGAGGGGAATTGATTTCATAAGTCTAGTTTTCCCATGGTGGCGGCCCGTTGGGTGTTTGGTCCAATTGTGGACGTGTGCCTCTTTCTGCCACTACCCTCAACATCGTCGGGCGCGTCTCTATCTGGTTCCGTGACTGCTCCGGGCTCCGCATACCCTCGTTACCTACCACTGTCGTTCATCTTGCGCGACGACCACAGAACTTGCTATCCTTTTGTCGCTTTTTTCTTCAACAGACGCGACTTACTCTATCATTCAACATGGCTATCAAAACGCCGTCGCGTTACGGACGGTCGGCTAGCCCTGGTGCTGTGCCAGGAAAGCGCGTTATGAGCCCGACGTCGTTCTCAACATCAAGCTACTCGCCCACTATCAACGGCGCGCAGAAACTGAACATCGTGACCCGGGTCGCGATTGAGGGCAAGGCGAACAGGGATAAGGATACCGCGAACATTAAGATGTACCTCAAGGTGTGTGCTACTGTTCTTGGTCGTTTTTCTGGGACCTGAACGCGTATTCTAGATGTCCGTACCCGTGGACCAAGTCGAGCCCGGAACGACTATCCCATTGTTCCCTGGTACGTCTATTCGTACCGTTCTCTGTGGCGTAAAATGACGGATAGAATTAGAGGAGAATATTAAGATTTCGTTGTCCCAAGTACATCCGCTCGACAACAATTCTGTCCCGTATCATTTCTCTTCCGCTGTGTCGCCGCTGTTGAACAATGCCGCTCGAGCGTTGAATCTTCCCGCAAGGTCCCCAGAATCATTCAATGAAGCGTTCAATCTATCCCCGAGCCTCGTTCAAGCCTCAACCTCAACTGCTTCCACCCGGCCTTCCAAGGCGAATGCGTCATCAAGTGATGTTCCTGGAGTTGTGGACGAGCGGTATACCGGCAAGATTCTTGTCAGCGGTTACAATATATCCTACGTCCTTCCCAAAGTATTTCCTCAGTACTCCGAGCCTCATTCTCGGATCTCGTTTGGACGTCGCCGTGGGTCCGTTGGTGATCGGAATCATGTCCAGTTCATGGCTGCGATAGAGCTGATGGTTCCGTACGTCTCACGACCACCGCGGGCACCATATTTGGTACGTGCTCGAGTCACAGTGGGTCTTTATCTTCTGAGTCATGAGAATGTAGCTTTCCATACCAACACCTCGGTGCCTACACAATAACATCAAGCTACGGATCTTTCCTCCCAGGGACTCATTGGCCTCCACAGCATCACTCTCTGATGATGATGCGGGGTCGTGGGATCTTACGTCTGATCCCCATGTCAGTCGCCCTACGCGCCTGTCGCGTGCGAACTCGTACAATAATTTTGCAGACGACGAATCCAGTGATTCCTCCGCCAGTGGCCTTCTCGAAGGTATTGGTATCCAGGGCACATTTCCTAGTGCAGAGAGGATACGAGTGAGGTAAGTCATTTTGTGCCGTATCGACGAACCCGCTTTCTAACCTTAGCTTCCAAGGTGGGCGAAGCCTATGAAGAACATTGCTAATGGAGACTCGGCTGGACGGAGGCAAGTCGGAACAAAAGAGGTCCAGGGTGCGATGACTTGCACAGTGAAAGGAAAAATGAAACACCCGGACAGAGCGGGTATTGAAGGAATCATTATGGATGTGGAATACAAGGGAACATGCAAAGGCGTCTGGTTCCCTGGCGTTGCTACACTCTTGGGGATGGACGTTGGCCTAGTTTCGAAAGGTTCCGACGTTTCATGGGTAGCAGGCTACCCTAACGCGTGGCAGGTTACAGGCGGTACTGGTTTTACAGGTTTTGACGTAGGTATACCTCCGCCGACTGATACGCAACGACATGATTCCTTTGATTCCAACTCGTCTCACGCTGTGCTCGCAGCAATGGCAGCCAAGGAACCCACCAAGGCAAACTCTGCGTCCTCATCAACATCATCGCTGCTTCGCGCGCCGCTGCCGGTTCAAAATGTTGCTGAATATTCCTTCGAAGGATCTGCATCTGCCATATCATCAATGCCTTCTACGGGTGCGTCGATGGCGGACCTTTCTACGTCGGAATCAGTACCACCGCCTCCCCCTAGTCAAGCTATCACGTTGCACATCAATATGAACGAACTCCTCCCACCATCGCGTAACACGTTCACGTTCACGATCACCGGTACCATCCTTATTACCCCAAAAACGCCCGCAACGCCATCTCCGATACCATCAGTAGACGAATCAGATCCTGAACCCGTTCTGCTCCCTGGATTCACTGTTTTTGGGACAGATTCCGAGGTCATATCAATCATTGTACGCAACGATGTTGATCGGGGTAGTGCCAATGTGGAAGTATACAATTCCACGGGAGATTACCGACGCGATGCCCAAGTTCGCAAGACGGTGCTCCAGAAAGGCGGTCACACCAAGTGTGGCGATGGTGGAGGGAGGATCGCTTTGCGCAGCGTTGCGGTGAACGGCAAACTGCCTCCCAGTCGTCCGCGAACTCCCAGCAACCAGGGACATCTGAATAATTCGCACTCGTCTTCTCCCGCCCTGCTTATGAAGATGCTGTCTTCAGTGAACCAAACCAAGCGGGACATGCCTGTGATTATCCCTTCTGTAACTGCTACAGTTACGCCCCTTGTGCTGCCTGAGAGCTCGCATCTCAGTGCTTATGCGGTACGGGTAAGTCTGACCGCAATGGCGGATCCGGATTCCGAATGGCTGGAATTTGGGTTAGGATCTTTGGGGCAAGTCTCTTCCTCGAACGGAAAACGACCACCCCAAGTGGATCTCGCGTGCGTTAGCGTGGAGGGGGTGCCTGTGAAGTACGAAGCCACTGCTGCTGCCAGGCAGGATGGCGGCATGCCATTCGAGCAGATGAGCGGGAAGGAATGGATTAGCTGGGTCCGAGTAAATATCGGGTCGATGAACGGTGGTTCCGTTGTTGTGGACTACATCGTCAATGTGGACGACGGCGCAGGGAAAGGAAAAGGGAAAGCTCGCGAAGACGCTCAGTTTGATGTGTTTTTGCCCACATTTGCTGTTCCGGTTGGTAGGCTGGAGGTTATCGTTGAGGATGTCCCTGGTGAGTCTCGTATTCCCCATAATTTTATGTATATGTCGTACTCATCTGTTTACAGGATATGGGATTACTTGTTTGGACTCGAATCTTCGGTATCGCCAGGCAAAGCGGCGTCTGCTACATTACTCTGCGGAAGAATTTTTCTACCCCCACCTTACGCTGGCGCTAGATTCCTCATCTTCGGATAACAGACCGTTATTGACCTGGTGGAAAGCTGGGCTGTACATGTGCTTGGTATCCCTGGTCGTTTCATGCGCGTTTTTTGTACCACTATCCTCCGAGCTCAGACGCATTAGCCAGTCTGTGGACGGCTACTCGTTAGTTCCAGGCTCTGAACCCAGGCCTATCGTTGTGACTACCACTGTGTATACGAATACGCAACAGTGGTTCGCTGAGACTCCGGAACCGTCAAGCAGTGAAGATATCCATTACGCTTCACCTACTTCGGTTCTCGCCACCTCCGCTGTTACTACCACCACCACACCTAAAAGCAAGATTCGGGAGTCGTTCCCGGAAACACCCCCGCCACAGGTTACTTGGGAATCGTCTTCGTCTTCTCAAGGCCTACAACTACACTACGATTGGGAATACTGGCAAACCCTCCTAGCGATGTCTTGGGAGGATCTACATCCTCTTCGGGATAAGTTTATAGAGAGCATAGAGTCTCTATGGCAAATATTCAGGAAGGTGTATCATTATCCTTTGCCGCCACCGTGATTTTTTTTTTGACTGTCAGCTCTCGATGTGCTTTCTGATGTTGTTATGCTTATGTGATATGATTTATGTAGAGTGTGGATAGCCTGATATATACGATTTTCTTGGAATTGTATTTATGTATAAGTAATAGTAGTTTTGTTTATATCCGCATATGTAAGAATCAGAAGGAAAAGGGACGAAAAGGCGTCAGCCGAGGATATGTGTTTGATTTCTTTAGCAAATCGCGTCGAGTGTCCAGTCAATATTCTTCTCAAATTTTTATCATTTATGTCTTCGATTTCACGTGCACGTGAGCGCGTCGACTGCCGGAGATCAAATTACAATCACACAACTTGTCAGCCAACCATAACGTCAAATTTCTTGTTCGAACGAACAGGGATATGCATTCAACTTTCAACGGCACAGAAGGGATTTACTTCATTCAGCGCCTTTACAAGGATCTTCAACTGCGAAAGGCGAATCCAAATCTTTAAATATGCAGAGTTTGGTATGGCTTTCTCTATACATTACCCAGAAGTTGTGCTATCTAATCTCGCCCAGTATGCAAAGGATGATATCTGTTCGGCCTGAAGAAGATAATAGCGAAACGGGCGCTTAGTATGAGAATAGAACCATCCGGTGTCAATAGCGATGTCAATACAGCTTTCTTCTCTGTCTTGCATCGCATTCATTCTCGAGCATACAGCTCCCAATGTCTAGTCCTCGGGAACCCGATGAAGCGTCATCCAGCGAGTCGAAAGGAAAGGCGGTCGATGCCACCGAGCACCCGAACATCTGTGACGGTGGAGGAAATATAGATGAAGCCGACAAGGACGAGGACAAGGAAGACATGGAGCTAATCGATGAGGAGAATGCTGTCAAGCCTGTGAATCCCGCGACGTCCTCCAAGGCGAAGAAGGCTTTCGGGATGCACAAAGCGCAACCCACAGCGAGGAGAGGTATCATATCGTCTTTACATTCGCAGCTGATATCTGATGGAGTTTGTTAGGCAACGACCCTTCCAACTACGAAGACAGGTTCCCCGAAGATCCTATGTACGCAGAGACGGCGCCAAGTGCTAGAGTGTGGAGGACACACCAGGAAGAGAGTGCAATCCATGATGCGAACATGGTTGAAGAAATTCGGGATAACGTCGACGTTCTTCTGGTTTTTGTGAGCGAACCACCTATCATCTCTGCTGTTTCTAACAGTATCACCATAGGCCGGTCTTTTCTCCGCGGTCGTTACGACCTTTGTTGTACAGACGTCCCAGAGCCTGCAAGCGGATTATGCTCAGGTCTCGGCGTCTCTCCTTTTCGAATTACTCCTCGTTCAACGTGCAATCGCCAATGGCTCTCCCATTGACACAATCCCAGTCTCTTCGCTCAACCCTCAAACCATATTTGTACCCACAGCTACAGATGTCTGGGTGAACGGATTGTGGTTCACCAGCCTATTTCTCAGCCTGACAACAGCATTGGTAGCTGTTCTCGTGAAACAATGGCTGCATCACTACGTTGTCCTCCCCTCTGGAACTCCACGTGATCGGTGCTTTGTTCGACAGTATCGATATTTGGGGTTCCAGAAGTGGCGCGTCGAGGTCATCGTTGGCGTGCTACCTGTTCTCATGCATCTTGCTTTAGCATTATTCTTCATTGGATTGTCGTTGTTCCTTCATCCCCTTCGAGCTGCGCTGTCATGGGTTGTTTGGACAGGAACCGTACTGCTGATTGTGGCATATGCGATCGTGACCATCCTTCCTATGTGTTTCCCGCAATGTCCATACCGCACCCCACTCTGCGATCTCGCATACCCTCCCTACATTTACGTCACATCCTTAGTTCAGAAGCACTACGATCGACTTCAGCTCCTGCAGCGTAGGTGTAAGAAGAAAGTGCAGTCAATAGGGGCGGTTAGAGTCACCAGAATCGATGATTCTGGGGACGATTCTGAAAACGATTCTGGACGCAATCACATCATGGCTAAGCCAAACTCCTTGAAGCAGCTCGAGCTTGAGGCAGTGGAGAAGGCGTCGCTGCGATTATCGGTTGAAGCGTTGCACTGGTTGTTATCCACCTCGTCAAACCCTGCAGTTCAGAGTATCGTCATGGAATCCATAGGCGGGCTACCTATGGGAGCTCTTGTAGAAGTGGAAGATGTTTTTCGTGGCAGTCCATCCATTGTTGATGTTCGAGGGAATCTGCTGTTGTCGGTGGCTAAACTGCGTGCCGTTGACTGGACGCCTTTCCCTATACCGAGCATACCATCGGGAATGGAGCGCAAGTTTGAACGTCTTCTTCGCTCTGGCATGTTCATTTCTAGGGTGGTGCCTCTCTGGGCCATCATGGATGTTCCAGATCAACTGGGCCGAAATCAGTTTGGTGCTACTCTCATAACCCAAATTCCAAAGTTGTGCGAGTTTGATGATGTCGTGAAGTTGTGGAAGCCTAGTGTGTTTCTCCACGATATTCTATCCCTCAAGACGTCAGCAAGGTTTCCTCCCATCGTTTGGGCAAACCTCATCCAGTCGGCTACCGCCTCCTGGGACCTCGACCTCTATAACATTGATGACCAATTCCCAATGCTCCTTTGTTCAGCCGTGACTAGTAGTCGTATTGTTAGGACAGACATCCCAACGCAGCAGCTATTTACTTCACCGCTTGTTGTAGACTTTCAACAAGCGGTTGAGTACATTCCTGAGATGGCGCTCGAGTATATGATGTGTTGGTTGTCTCGGTTCGATCGGCTTCCTGGCGAGCGCCTCGAGTGTCGGGTGCTGGCAGCTTCTATCCACTTCATAATCCATAGGCTTTCACGATTAGCTGCAGGCACAGACATTTCTGAGACCCCTGAAACCCGCTTGCTGCATTCGGTGCTCTGGAAATTGTCAGACAATGGCCTTTACACTGGGGTGAACCCCGAGTCCGTTTGGAAGGTACTCGAATCGGTCACCGTGAATACTCCCATTTTCAGCCAGAATGTAACCGATTCAAGGTACGATCAGTGCTTCAGTTTGGTCCTGGGCTGCTACAGCGGTTTCGTGCGGCAGCGTAATCTCGCTTCACGCATACATGCTTCTTCATCTGCCCTTCAGTTGCTCGTCACTTTCATTACCACTCAATGGTCCACATCCCACACCTCTCCCAGGACCAGTAATGCGCTGATGTTCCTGGGATTCTGTCTACAACAGCGCTTTGAGCCTGCATATGATGTGTTTCATCAACGACAGTGTCTGAAGTTCCTCGCGATGCAACCAGTCTCTTCATGGTCCGCATCGCTCCTCAAGGCATATGTCATTGGCATCGCCGTTGCAATACACCCATCTCTCGGTGATCTCGAGGAGAATCCGACGATCTCGCAAGCGATTGACCGTCTTCATGAGCCTGAAAATCTCTTTCTTGTGTGTTCTACCTTGGCAATGTACAATTGGCACTCGGTATCTGAAGTTGCAGGAAAGCCCGATATTATGACAGCTCTTGCTCGAATTCGGCCGCTTGATCCTGCGTGGGGTAATTGTCGTCAGAGACTTCGGGAGTTGGCTGAGGATGAAAACTGTTTTGTTGGATCAGAGGTAGAAGAACCAGAAATCGAAGAACGGAGGTGTAATATGCGCGTAGCCATCAAGACGCTGGACGTATTCTTCTCAGATATACCTCCACAGACTACAGCGAGTTTGGAATTGGTACAGTTGCCTCCTACCTTACTTTCTCTCGATGTTACTGAAGAGTCTTCAGCCAAGGCCGCTGCCGCAACCTCAGTCTCGGTTAGATCGCCTGCTACCTTGGCGTCGACCGCGACAACAGGATGAGGAACACCGATTGACGGAAGGTGTTTAGATGGACATTCTCACGGAAATTTTATTACTTTGCTAACAACTCAGTCTGTACTTACACTTCTGCCGTGATATTGGCGACTACTCGATTCGCTACCACCAATACCATACGCTGTCGTTGTATACAACAAGCACGAAGATGGCAATCGTTACATTGATCTGCGCGCGCCGAGAAAAGGGTATATCAGTTCCTTACTTTCATTTGCGCTGCCACGTTGGCCTGTCTTTGAGGGGACTCCTATGAAACGTCGAGAGAAAATCTTCAATAGTTCGCTGGTGGAACTTACATTGCGATATTCCTCTTCTGCGGCCATTAGGCCCCTCTCATTTTGCATAACCATAAACCGTGTATGTAGTATTTCGGCATGTCTGTGATGATTAACAATGCTGTTGTCGGTCATTGTTTCATATGGAAGCCATGAAGCGAAAGGGAGGTATCTCTTCAGATACGAGAACTCTCCGAGTGACTGTAGTGTTGTGGGCCTAGAAATAGGAATCAGACATGAGGCGTCAAAAGAATATGGACATGGTCTATTACGCAAAGAGCTGACGGATACATGTTTCCTATGATTCCCATAAGGCCGTCAAATATATCCTTGGATCAAAGCATCCGTACTAAACATGTCCGCACACGAAGAGGAAAAGAAACAGGAAGAAGGTCCGTCATTCGGTTGCAGCACTGCGTTGAAATGTATGAGATTGACCAATACTTAACAGAGCGCATATCACGCACTGGCAGACACTTGGTTTTGCAGAACAGACAAGATGCGTAGGTAGACTCCGAGAGATCTGGCAGAGGGGGCGGGATGTTGCCGACGTTTTGTCTAGCCTTGATCCAATAAATTGCGTTGTGCTGAATGAAATAGAGGAATCTGGAAGATACGAGCTTGACAGTTAAAAGATCGTATGGGCTGAGCCAGCCGAGAATCTTGAAAGTGTATCCATAAGTTCCATCTAACATAGCTTGGAGTACCAACTAACCTCGACGACAATTTCCGGAGATATTTGGTCAAAGGCGAAGTTCGGAACATCATTGGGCAAACCGTTCCGCGAGTTTCTCATAAAGCCGGTTTACCAGGCTAAATGATGGTGGTAGAATTCCAAGGGGCGCGTGATCATAAAAATTCTTCACGTGGTCGTGGCATAGCATCGAAATCATCGTGAACGCGCTGATGTATATAAGTACTTAGTAATGCCGTCCGCAATCCTTTACCACATCATATCACTTCCTCAACATGACACTTCCATCATCTACCTCCGCAGAGCAGCTGGCCGAGGCTGATAGCATCTCAAGATGCCAACAGCTGACAGAGTCTATTCTCCCTATTAATCCTTGCCCAAGAAATTGCTACGAACACGGCAAAGGAGACCTGCGACCATACTTGCCAGAGGGTCGCTATCCTTAAGGTTGAGGTTGAAATCGCCCGACGACACCAAGAGGCGGTACGAAGCTCGATAAAATCTGCCTGGAAGGATGCTAGGGCCCGACTCTCACTGAGAAAATTCCTTCTGGTATGTCAGGCGTTCCATGGAGCTCATTCGTTGCACACAGATGAACTCGCTAATACCAAGGCACTTGTAGAGCAGGACGTAGCCAAGTACGAAGCACGACCTCTCACTGTTTATTACTCTGCTAATAATCTGTCTCACGAGTTGAGATCGAGATCTGAGTCTGTACTTACACATCCGCCGTGATATTGACGACTACTCAAGTCACCACCAACACCAATATCATACTGTCGTTCTATACAATAGAACGCGACGACCATTGTTACATAGATCTGCGCACGCTGAGGAGAGAGGTATATCAGAGCTTCAACGCACCCTCAGTCCACCACTATACAATACGAAATAATACGACTCAGTGTCCGAACTTACATTCCAACTCCAATTGTTTGCTGCAACCCAAAGACCGCCAAATGGAAGTCTCCGCAAGCCAACAGCAAAGAAAAGAGAGGCCCACCCAGCCAGAGTGGCCAAAGTGGGACAGGAAAATATTGAGACGGTGCATAAGCCTGAGCCTATACAAGCCGCAGACACCCTCTGGGGACAGGATCGCCGTGCTATGAAGGATCTCTACGGCCCACAAACCCAGGGATGTGAAGGGGCCTGTGCCATCAAGGTAAGTATGAGGTGTGCAGTTGCTCGCGCTTGCCTTTTATACCAATTGCCCCGCGCACGGACCACGCTTTGATGACAATCGATCGGCTATGACCGGGCCGTTCCAAAGGTTTTCACGCTTTATGAACTATCGTCCCATTCTGTTTTGGTCAAGTTTCAACGCGCCGATACACTTTCATGATGGATGGGTGGAATCTCTGAGTTTGATTATACGTATATGATTCTGAAACTCTGTCGGCCCGCTGCTGCTGCAACGAGGTACAGTAAGTACTCATCCAGGTCTTTCGCCTCCACGCTTTGAACCATCTCGCAACGTCTTTCCTTCCTTCTTGGCTCACAAGATATTCTACGCATTGACTCGTCTTGTGCAGTATCCTATTTTATCTAGATTTACTCTCATCTCTGCCATTCTTCGTGTCAGCAGGTCGCACCGTGACGCCCTTTTTAACCGCTCTTTTCTCACAGCGGGATAGGACTCGCTCAATTTCTCCGGATTCAAAAGCCTCATGTGACACTTCTCGGAGAGATACAAGAAGTCCCAATGGCAGAGCACAGCTGCTGCCGTCGACGGGCCGTTGGTCCAAGATGATTCATAAGGAGCGTTAACGGAGGGTCTGAGTCTCCACACGACGCACGGAAAATTGACAGCGGTCAAGATGCTCAAGGCCTTTCAGCTTTATTTTTCTGTCCTCGGATTGCTTGCAGGGATATGCACGGCGCAAACAACTGTCAGCGTCAGTGCAACGGCTAGCCATGCCATTCCGACGAGCCTGTGTGGGTATTTCTTTCCAGACTTGGTATTTTGGTAAACTTACCGTACGCCTGTCTTTCAGGGGGAGTTATGTATGAAGTATGTTATTCTGGCATTCTCCAGTGACGTCAAATTGACCCGGATACTGCTTACAGGATATTAGCGTCAGTGTTTCCTGCTTTGATATGCCGGTATACTGAAGCATGAATTTATGAGCAGCATGTTAGTATACACTTATCAGTATATCTTCAAAACTGACACCTGCACAGAGTGGGGATGGCGGACTCTATGCCGAACGTAACTTGAAATAAACATCTATGGACCGTTGTCGGTAAAACTAACTGCCAATCTCACAGTTCTGCAAAATCGTGCCTTTCAGCAAGTGACGCCAGGTACTACTTCAGGGCTAAATTCATACCCTCAAAACTCACGCCTTTTCAGGCACTACAGCGGCACTCAATGCTTGGCAGGCAATCAACGGTGCATCTTTAGCTGTCATTGCGGATACTCAGCCGGTTTCTTCTGCTCTCCCCAATGCGTTACATGTCACCATCCCTGCTGGACAAACTGGCGCAGTTGGCTTCGGAAATACTGGATACTTCGGTGAGTCCTACGTCTCTGAAGTCCATAAAATATTCTATGGGTATCAGGTATCAAGGTAACCCAGGGAAGCGTATATACTGCTTCTTTCTTCTATCGTTTTCCTACCGCGAGCTCTTTTCGAGGAAACATCAACGTCGGACTTCAAACGACATCCGGTCAAGTTCTCGCTAGCAGCTCAATTCCTGTGTCGGGTTCCCAAACGTCTTGGACTCAAGTAAGCGCTACGTTAAGGCCGAGTACTACTCCGGTATCTACAGCGAATATTTTCACTGTCACCGTGGATGGAACCGCAGCTTCAGGCCAAACTATCAACTTCGCCATGTTTTCATTGGTCCCGCCGACGTTTAAGAACAGGCCGAACGGGATGCGCGTGGATATTGCTAACGTGGGCGTTCTTAATATCGAATTGCGCTGCGGTAAACAAGATAATGAGATGCGTAGGCTCTCCAAGACCTGGGACCATCGTTTTTCAGATTTCCCGGGGGTAACAACCTTGTAAGATTCGCTGGTCTGTACGATATCACCTTGTCTGACTCACGTTTCAGGAGGTTTGGACTACGATGCTATCAAGGCCTGTGTATCTAACAGAATGTAGGGAGGAACCATCGCACAACGGTGGCAATGGAACGCAACATTAGGGCCTCTTGTCGATCGTCCAGGTACGTTTCATTTATAATATCAATTATCCTGGCGTTAACATGAATCAGGCCGTGTTGGTGACTGGGGCTATATCAACACCGAGTATGTAGGGTTATCTTTCCGCATCCGAATAGTCACCAACGTCAGTTTCGCAGTGGGCTAGGTCTCTTGGAATACCTCACTTGGTGCGAAGACCTGAACATGGAGCCGATAATGGCGGTCTGGGCAGGCATGATTCAGCCTTTCTTCCCTTTCCATTTTGTTGATTTCCGTCAAGGATTTGCGTTGCAAGGCGCATCTGTACCACAGGCCCAGTTGGGACCTTATGTTCAGCAGGCGATAGATCAGGTTAGCTTCCTCCGAAATTATTGTCTTGTGTGATTGAACACAAAGCGGTGCATATAGATCCAGTTCACTATCGGTGATCCCGCTACAAATGAAAATGGTCAGTTCGACGTTTCTATACGTTCGAAGCGGTGTGGAATTGACTGAAGCGCCTTCCTAGCGGCGCTACGGGCGTCTCTTGGTCACCCAGAACCTTTCAAACTGAAGTATGTCGAGATTGGCAACGAGGCAAGTATCTCAGAATTCTGTCTGCCCACGATTGACCTTGCATCGTAGGACTTTTTCGCATCTACGACGTTGGTGCAACTTACAAGCGTGCAATGTTAATCTTCTAACTTCCGGAAAAGATATACCTATCGATGGCCAGCTTTCGTCAATGCCCTTAAGGCAGAGTTCCCTGATCTACGTGCGTGGATTAGTTATCGTGATTTGGCGACTCGTATTGAGCATAATTCATCAAAGACTATATTGCCACCTCTTTCCCGTTCAATCCGGTCCTCTCCCCGGTGCCCACTGAATATGACAATCATCTTTACGCTTCTCGCTGTGCGGCATACTCCTCTTTTCAATGCTATACCTTGACTGATACCTTTTGCGTAGCCGGGATGGTCCAAAACGGGTTCTTCTACGACGATGTTGCGGTTCGTGTTGGTGATCTATAACCTTGAGGCCTTTCTGATTTCTGTAGCGTGACGGTACACAATACTTTGAGGTCAGTTGTCCGATCCACTCATCTCTTAGTTTATCGACTTCATTGGTAGGGAGAATATGCATCTACGACAAATGATGCAGGAGCAACCCTGACGTTCCCTACCATGCAAGGTACTAGTATATTATTACAAGTATAAGATCATTTTTGGGTAAACATTCTGTAGGAACGGCCGCTGAGGCTGTTTTCATGATGGGCTTTGAGAGTAAGTATGCTACCACATCTATATCACCTCTTTCTCTTACTCGGATATTTTCAGGAAACAGCGACATCGTATTTGCGGCGTCATTTGCGCCTGTTCTAAATGTGAGCCCTTACCTGGAGCCGTCTTTGTCGTCTTTACTGATATATTGATTTTCAGGACATCACTTCCTCGCAATGGGTAGGTTTTAGCCATTAGCTCCACGAAAATGTCATTCTGATTATTGTTAATGTACAGCATCCTAACCTAATCAGTTTTGAGTATGCTTCTTCATTTATCTTTATACTCTCAATTGAATCTCTGTCAGCGCGGGATCAGTCTATCTCTCAACGAGTTACTATGCTCAGAAGGTCGCACAGAACAACTCACCTACCTTAGTCGCCTCTAACTTTGACCTCGATTTGCAGCTCTTTAGCAAAAACCGCGGGGACGAATACATACCAAGCACCTTGCCGGCCCGTAACGGCACATTGTTTTGGACCGTGGTCCGAAAGACATCGGCAATACCAAATGAGCTCATTATCAAAGTGCGCTTCCATTGCGATATCGATTGATTTCCATGTCAAACCGGTATGTTCTAATCCGTTTGACAGGTCGTAAATACAGTGGCCACCGCTTCCGCCGTGACATTCAGCCTTCCTTTCGACTCAGTTTCATCTACGGCGCTAGCACAAGTCTTGACGGGAAGCGCCACTGCCAGCAATACCCCATCGACGCCACAGCTTGTCATTCCGGTGAACAGTACCATCGCAACCGGTCAAACTTTCACCTATTCTGCGCCGCCTTTTAGTCTTACCGTTCTTACATTGACCCTGTAAAACTGTTATCTTTCTTTTGCTCCCGATTGTAGCTTCGAAAATGAAATGTTTTGTACAGATTGAACAGTGCATTACATAAAGTAAATTAAATAACCAACAATGAAATTTGTCGTAAAAGTTACCAATCACGATGATTCATTGAACGAGCAGATCCTCAGAGTGTACCGCTTCTTTTCAAGTATTTAATATCCAACGACAGTGTTCTGAAGGTCCACGCTTACGAACCTTTTGCAATGAGTCGTTGGAATATATCTATGAAAGGTAAGTTAGATCCGTTGCTATGGTCTACAGAAAAGACAAACCTCGTATTCTGAACCGAAGAAGATTTTTGCTATGAAGGCTTTTGCATGCCGTAGGGAAGAATTTGTCCAAGTCGCGTGCGAGGGCTTTCCTATTACTTGCAGGACCAATGTCAAAGATGATCTCTACACCCTGCAGAAGAGCCATCTCGCGACGTGTCAGAGCAGCATCTAGGGCTTCCCAAATGGTCACATCGGTAAACGCAGGTGACTCGATTGACGAAATTTCGTCAAGACGAATGGTTATACTGATGACCCGAAGTGAATAAACCTCGGCACGCATATTGAAGCCTTCTGACCACCACTTCAACTGCTTCTGAATCGAGACCTTATCGCAGAACTCCAACGAGATGGAAGGAATATGATGGACGTGGAGCGGCTCGCAGATAGCGGTAAATTCGTCTGTGACGAGATGACAGTCAGGGTTGGCCTGGTTAAGCAAAACATGTGAGCTACTCACCAACGACATGCGACTGTACAAAGGCATCCAGGGACAGATGGGTGAGCGAGTCAACGCTCGCGGAAAGGACGGCCCTCACGGTTTCGATGTCACTTGTTAAGAAAGGGGTGATTTGGAAGTCCTTCAGCTCCGTCAAAGATATCGGCGATGACGGATGAAGGAAGGATATCAGGATGTTCCTTGACGCGTCTTCGGAGTATTGTGTGCTCACGATACGCAATGTATGGAGGTACACTCGCTGCGTGCCCGAGGATAACGTATCATGGGGTAACGGCAGTCCTTTGAAAAAGACGCCGCGAAGGGTCAACTGCCTCATGCTGGGAATAAGCCCGAGCATTGCGAAGAAAGCGAGACAATTTTCGAAAAAGACGTTACTGAGGGTGAGCGCTGTGAGATTGCGCAAGGAGCGTAGGGCCGATTCTAGGGATGGCAACGACTGCCACTCGACGAAAAACATTTGTAGGTGTCTGAGGTTCACCATACGTTTGAGAACGAGGGGTAAAGTGGGTTCCTCGCTGACCCATTGGCGGGGGAATGTGACAAGGCGCAGCGAACGGACGACGAAGGGAAGAGAAGGAGACGTCGACGCAATGTGGTGGAACCTTTTGCACCAGTTAGGACTTTCTAAAGAGATTTCACGAAAGAGATGGGCCTGAGCGCGAGGTCGTAGCACGCGGGAGACTAGAGAGCATGTCTTGAGAGTGTTACGGTCGCTCTCGAGTTCATCGACCACGGCATCAAAGAGCTCTGGTGGAAGAACCATCGTGGGCGCAAGAGAGCGGTTGAATACCGCAGATTCAAGCAATATATAGACCATGTTGATCGATTGTTTACGGCAAACGGATACATCTCGACCAGGAAGTGATGCATTACTTTAGATTAATCAGAATCACTACTCGGACCGAAGTAAAATAGGGCATCATTGCCCTCAACATCGGGGCAAGTCCGTTGATCGGAGGATGTCGGAATGGGTCGAAGGAGGTCACTTGAAGGCGGCGGATGTCTGTGCGCTTGGCCGCTCTTGGTGTCCCACGTCCCGACTCGGCATACGCGAAACCTTTCAGTTTCCTAGACATCGGAGATGGACTCGGGTAATGTAGCAAGTGAGATTGATTTCGCGAGAGCTGGCGTCTCCAAGAAGACAAAGAACATGATTCTCTGGTGATAGATTGCACACGGGATGATTGACGGTGGGCGTCCAAATAGTATGGTGGGCGCCGGAAGACAGGTGGAAGGCCGAGAATCGAGTATTGTGCCAAACGGCTGTGCGTTGGAGACAGCTCGCGTCAAAGAGTAATACATTTCTTTGGAATTTAGAGGGATTTTAAGTCAATGTCGAAATATCGAGACTGTAACTGCTCAGGCTGAGACCCTTCGGCGGAAGAAGGGAATAGAAGTTGAGACACAAAGATAGCACTTAGGTATGCCGGCAAATACCACGAAGTACGCATCTGTTCGTCGTGAGTGGCCTTGTGGTGGACCCTGGTGGTGGTGGTTCTTGTTTTGTTCGTGTTTTTAAATTTGGTGATCAAGTGCCGGATTTAACCGAAGTATTGATCGGTGGCTGTGCCAAATTTTCGTCTTGGTTTCGACAACAGCCAAATGGCCGCAAACCTGAAGAGGAAACGAGGGCAAGAGGATGATCCTCGCAAGGTAGCAAAGAATATTTCAGCATACATGAGACGAGTCTGACTGCATTTTCTAGACCCGAAAATTATCGCCTCCAGGTGATTCCGATGAAGAGAGTAATCTTGGGTTAGATGGAACCGACGACGACGACAAGGAAGATGTCAACCCCGATGATGAAAAAAATGAGGAGTGGGGTGGTATTGAGCCAACTGGTGCAACAGAGGGCGGCCGCACGTCCAAGGGAAAACCAAAGAAACCACCTACCGGCGTCGAGGTCCGGGAGATGAAGGAAGCAGCGGATCTGTTTAAGTCAACCAGTTTCAAACTTCAGGCAAGTGCCAAATTATCTTAGCATCCCGATATACTCTGAGCTTTGAGGATAGATTGATGAACTTTTACCCAATGTACGACCAAAGGAGAAGCATAAACCACCACTTGAACAATTCCTTCTATCGCTGCACACGTTCCTACTGAATATCCCATCATCATCTCCTATACATCCACTCGAAGCTACTCGGCCTCTTCTGAAAAAAGGTATATCTGTACCATACTCTATCCCACTTCCAAACGAGGACTCCAATTGGAAGGTTGCGTTTGCGCCGCCCAGTAGCATAACGCTTGTTGGTAGCTGGGGCAACAAAACTTCAGTTAAGGGCATGGATGGCAACAAGTTCGGCGTTGATGTAGCCGTTGAGATGCCCGATGTATGTCCTTTGCTATTCTCTGTCTCCAATCCACTAATACCACGAAACAGAGTCTCTTCCAAGAGAAGGACTATCTCAATGGCCGATTCTTCCATAAACGATCATTCTATCTTGCGAAACTTGCGGAAGCAGTGTGTGACAAGAAGCGCGGACTGAATGTGGATTGTTCCTACCATTCATTATCCGACAATCCACGGCTCACCAAGCTAGTCCTTGAGCCACGTCCTGGCGTCACCAAGAACGACTTTTCGAAGCTCAAAGCTCAGATCTGCGTCATTCCTGTTCTATCGTCATCATCTCCGATATCTCTCCAACGCCTTTCTCCCTCACACTCAAATGTTCGTTCTTCCGAGGAGACACGAGTACCCACTCCTTTGTACAACACCGCGCTGCTTACTGCGCTTACTCCGTCCTCTCACCTCGTTTCAACCCATGCTCTACAGCAGGAGGCACCTGCATTGAGTGACGCCTTGACTTTATTGCGTGTATGGGCAAATCAGCGGGGCTATTGTGACGGCTCCACTCCTGGTATTCGCGGATTTGAAGGAAAAGGACCATGGTGGGTCTCTGTATTACGCGCTCTAATCCTCGGAGAGGAAGCAGGAAAATCAAAACGAAAACCTCTTGGACGGGGACTGAGCTCGTATCAACTTTTCAAGGCAGCTATCGACTTCCTTGGTAAGGGACCTTGCACCTTACTTGTGGACCAACGCTTACAGTGAATCAGCAACGCACGACTTCCAAGCACAGCCTGTCTTTGTCAAGACTGAAGACGGTAACAAGGTTTGTGTTCCCTTCTGTCAGACACTAAATTTTGGACTAATGTTACCATAGTATCCTCTGGAAGAGTATAGCTCGTACCACGAAGCCGTTTTTGTTGACGCTTCTTCACGCGTCAACCTTTTGGCAGATGTTCCTCTTGGGTCCCTAGATTTGGTATTTCGAGTCCCGTCGCTTTACGCTACATCCCTCTGACCTGGGTTATAGCTTCGATATGATGCCAAGAAGACACTCCAGGCACTTTCCTCGTCGTCTTCGTCCTTTGACCCATTCACGGCGGCCTTTTTACGGGATCGGAGACATTTGAGTACAAGATTTGATGCAATTATCCGTGTAGACCTCTCCACTTCAAAGCCACGTAAAAATTCACTCGATGCAACAATCGACCATGGATCACCTCACAATGCCCTCCTTGCTTCCATGTCCACGCTCCTCCGCCAAGGCCTAGGGAATCGCACCAAGGCCTTGGCTGTTCTTCATCCGTCGTCCACTTCTCGTCCACTATCCCAGGCACACCCATCTAATGACAACATCATCTTCCTAGGCTTTGTTTACGATCAAGAACATGCTTTCCGTCAAGTCGATCATGGTCCTGCAGCAGACGACCCGGATCCAACTCACGCTGCCAGTTTCCGAGACCTGTGGGGCGACAAAGCGGAGCTGCGCATGTTTAAAGACGGAAGGATCGTTGAAAGCGTAGTGTGGGACATCAAGAATGCAGACGACAAAGTCCATCTTCCGGTTCAGGTCGCCAGGTACATCCTAGAACGCCACTTTGGAATTGAAGATGCTCAGTCATGGCATTCGTCCTTTGATTCCCTTCTCCGTCTTCCCCAGCCAATTTCCAAGACGTATCTGGAATCGGGCATTGCGGTTGGCTTCAAAGGAGCCTTGTCGGCCTTTGATAGTCTCGTCAAAGGTATCAAAGCCCTCGACGACGACCTTCCTCTGTCGATTCTGAACATCAGTCCTGTATCCTCTTACCTTCGGTACACAAGTACCTTCAGCCCCGTCCCCTTACCTCCTAAAATGCTTCCCTCTACTCCGCCAAACGCCTCATACCTCCATGCCATTCCCATCATCGTCCAATTTGAGAAATCGGCCAAGTGGCCAGATGACCTCAAGGCCATACAGACTGTGAAGCTCGCCTTCTTCGAGCGCATAGCGGGTACATTGATGAAGAGCATATCTGGTTTGAGTGCATCGGTCATGGTCGGAGGATGTGGCGGCGAGGATGACGACCCCACGATGGAGATCCTGACAGCCGAGGGTTGGGCGTTTAGCCTGAGAATATGGCATGATCGCGAGCTCACCCTTTTGGAGAGGATGATCAGCACTGCCTCGGGACACATTGCTCCTCAGCCGGGACAGAAGAAGAAGAAGGGAAGCGAGTATCACAACACAGTCGAGGCGAAGGAGCTGTACTTGCGCCGGTTCATCCATGCACCGAGGCATCATAGGGCAATATCAAGACTGCATCATGTCTTTCCTGCTTATACGGCCACCGTAAGATTGGTGAAGCGGTGGTTCGCAGCACATTGGCTGCTAGATGGTCATGTAAGCGAAGAAGCCATAGAGCTGATTTGCGCATTCTTCTTTGTGAAGGCAGGCTGGGAGCACGAGCACGAGCAGACAGGTTCGAGTGGGGGCGGTAATGTGCCAGGAAGCAAGGAACGGGGTTTCGCCATGGTCATGGAATTTTTGCAAAGCTGGAAGTGGGAGGAAGGCCTGACTCTACCACTGTACGAAGAAGGCAAGGAAGAACAAGTCATGGACAGCGGCATCTCTGGTGAGGGGGTATGGGCGATCAGGACAGAGATGGACAAGACTGGACGGGCTTGGACCTGGAAAGGTCCTGATGCGATTGTCGCCCGTAGGGTACAAGCGTTAGCTAAAGCGACCTGGTCGCACCTCAAAAGTGTCGAGCGTGGAACGGATAGCATACAGGTTCGTAACTTTTTACGTGCTTTGATTCTGATCGCTGAGTGATTTTTTACGTTTCCAGCCAATGTTCAACCACCCCACTGGCGACTATGATTTCGTTGTTCGACTAGATCCCATAGTCCTTCCTCGGTATCATCAAAACATTCATCCGGACCTCTCTCTTCTTTCTCGAAAACAGGGGAAATATTCGAATCTACAACCAGAAGATGCGGATAAGGCAACTGTCGTGAGACCAGGATACGATCCTGCACAGGCGTTCATACGAGATCTCAAGGTGGGCATTCTCTTTGTCGTGGAACTTGCACAACTCGATAACGTCGATGACCACAGAAAATATACGCCGACACATTCAAAATATTCTATGACCCTTACGGCGGGGATTCCTTTGGTGGGGTTTGGGATGCAACACTAGTAAAGGAGCCCCGACCGTTCAGAGTGATGGGGGGTTTCTCAAGTGCACCTCAAACCATCAAGGTGGGATATCTGGTGTATTGGTCGCTTACGAAATGGATACTAACCATGCTGTAGGACGAGAAGTCCAAAAAGAACAAGGCGAAGGACCTGGTTGTATTGAATCAAGCCGCAGTGCTTGGTGAAATTGAGCGGCTAGGAAGGGGAATAGTCAAAAGTATTACTACTCGTCCGTAGGATTAATAGCAGGAGGACCGTATATAGCATCTTTGTTTATTGAGTTCGCAGGGGGATTTCTTGCACGGACGGACTTTAAGTGGTCCATACATCTCCACTTGATTATGATTGATGGTTGTAGATGTCCTGCAAGACTTCGAGGTTGCGTCCTCGTCTCACCGTCGTTTCGGAGCAAGTCATATTGTCAATTATAAGTACATACGATACTACATAGCGCCAACAAATTTATTCATAGACTACGTGGCAAACATTATACGTTCTGAATCTGTTCTTCCAGCCAGCTCCATAAAGTTTTCCCAATTTCGGGGTCCTGCGAAGCCGGAGAAAGGGGATAGGCTTGCGCCCATGGTGCAAGGTGCTGAAGGAGACATCGGCCATCGACTCTTACTTTGTAGACCTGAAACGTACCTTGCCATTCAAGTTGGCGCCTTCGGCTGTTGTGCCGGCATATAGCTGAGTCAAAGCACCCTGGGGTGCAGGGTACAAAAGACGACTCTGGGAAGGGATGGCTTGAGTAACTACCATGCGCGGAAGATAGGACGAACATACAATGAAGAAACTTCGAACTCCAGTAAGCGAGTGTTGCATATCTGTCTGAATGTGACCTAAAAACCCATTTTGAATCAGTACTTTTATAGGTTGTGCATGGATACTACTCTCCAGGATTCACGCTAGTGGAGACAATCCCTTCGGCTCCATACCGGCGAGCAAGTTCAGTCGAAAAAACCACATTACCCTTCACAAAAAGAGTTTTAAACATTCAGATCACAATACTGATGCAACAGACACTCACGAATTACTCTGAGAGTACATCTTCTCCGTACTAGAGACGCCTTTCTTGCGAGCGGGGCCATCTCGAAAGAGATCGTATTCCAATTTTGAAGAAAGTTCATACGCAAACGAAGAGGTGTTTACGACTCGGGCCTTCCCATCCGAGGAGGCTCGCGCGCCCGCTTCAAGGGCAGGGAGGAGAAGTTTGGTGAGGTAGAAATGACCTGGCAATAATGATAAACTTTCAGGGCGCGGCCACAAGTCCAAGAGGTTATTTCGAGTTACCAAGAACGTTGACGCCTATCGTCAGGTCATATCCATCTTTCGTTAGTTGGTCCACGGGAGGTTCCATCACACCCCTACAGCCATTCTTTCAGCAAGATGACTTCTTCCACATCGACTGCCCACGAACGCGTTATTGAAAAGAACATGCAGTTCCTTTTCCTTACTGCATTAAAATTTCAAAGGGTTGGCTATACTCTTCGTCCTGTTCTACAAAACTCAACGCACCTCAGGAATTCCTCCGCACACGCTTTGACTGCCTTGAGGCTCGCAAGATCCAGCGGTAAGAATATCGCTTCCTTCCCGCCGCACTCTGCACGCAATTGATCGATAGCTTTCTTCGCCTTTTCTGGAGACCGACAAGCGATGTATACTCGTGCGTTCCGTGTCAAGAGAGCCTGTAAATATCTGGTATCATTGGCACTTCTGTCACTTTGGATATGTCTTACCTTCGCTGTCTCATACCCTATCCCTGCATTTCCGCCAGTCACAATGATGACTTTTCCCGACAAATCGGGGATGTCGTCAACGGAAAAGCGACTCGCAGATGGCCAGGTTTGTTTGATAAATGAGTGGAGCAAGCCCATACTATGCTATTAGTTTCAACTTTCACCGGAAACGCTCCTCATTCGTTTATACCGGTTCGGAGTCAAGTCGTGGGACTCCGACCTGAGACGCGTCTGCTCGGCCCGTGGCCCGTGGGCGCTGAGGTGTACGCGTACCCTCGGCACCGGCTTATTCACAATAATTCGAGCTGACTGTCGGAGATAGAAGAGAACTCAGAATGTGAAGAACTTCAATCTTAGAAGAAGGAATTTGGAAACTCCATGGAGCAAAAATGTGCCTGCACCACCGGGACACTTCGACTCCTCGTCGTTCAGTCAAATTTGTGGTATTTTGAGGTCACATTTTAAATAAAACAGAAGGATCTCCCTGTCGCAAGCATCGGCGCTCCCAGGCTTTGTTCATCGCAATGCAAGGTATTTATCTTCTTGTCATTGTAGGGGTTTGAACTCGGAGCGTGGGGCTGAGCATTGCAAGGTTCATTCGGGCTTGCCGCTGATCCATGCGCATGGATGTCAACAACCGGGAAAACGTTTATACGAGACCATAAAGGGAGAGAAGCCGTCAAGGAGGCTGTCAGCGAAACTGTCCAACAGTCCAAACAAAAGTCCATTCTAGAGCCACGGGTGGGTATAGTGTATTTTCAAAACAAGTAACTACGATCCCCAAACCTAGTCTCGACTAAGTAGTAACCTACTCGATTAATCTGCGAAGAAAGAAATTAGTACACATGGAATAGGACGGTTGAAACATACATACATCGGCTCTTTCTCTAGCTTGACGTGAATAGATGCATGGTTGGCGACGCCAGCAATGCGATGATACGCGTTCAAGTTTTTGTGCACTGTAATTTGGAAGACTGATGCGCTTCCTTGCCTGTCAATGTCATATAAGCTGTGATTCCAAGGCGCACAAAAGAGACACTAACCGGCTGGTTATGGTGCTCCACGCAAGGAAGAACACCCAAGTCCTATACCATTTTTCACCGTATGCCGCAATAACCTTATCCTTATTGCTGACCCAGTTCAGGTACCACCTGTAAAGTGTAGCAGAATAGTGCACCCCGAGAACATCGATGTTCTTGATCTCAAAGCCAACGCCTTCAAGCTAGGGTGGATTTGCTTGGTCAAGGCGTTCATCATGAAGAACATCGTCTTACCTTTTGTATGACCCATCCAAGACTGCATGAGGCATCAGCACCAGGGAAAACGTATTTGTTCATGAAAAGACCCCTGAAAACGGCTATGAGCAATATGTAAGGCTCCTCCCGAGAGACCTCACCAGTTCAAGTCTTCAAACTGCCAGCATGGCCGGAAACCAGCGACTTGGAAAACCATTACGCCATCATCTGAGAGCAAGTTGTACACTTCTGACAGGAATTGAGAGTAGCGACGAATGCCAACATGCTGCGGGGCTATCAATACAGCGAGGACAGGGGATACCAGACGGGTACTACCTCGGCCATTTCCAGACAGACGATCTTGTCGAAACTTCCAGGGACCTGGGGAATGTCACGATAGTCACGGTTGAGAATACGAGCCTTGTCATTAGATATCTAGAAAAAGAACGGCGGTGAGGTTAAATTCGCATTCGAAAAACACAAAGTCATACACCGTTCTTTGCAATCCTATCATTACCGAATTTTGCCTGGTTCTTGGCAAGAGTTACACCCGTCGCATCACAGCCAAAGTTCTTGGCGGCGTAGGCCGTAAGAGTGCCCCATCCGCAGCCGATGTCGAGAAGTCGGTCTGTTGGCTTGAGATCCAACTTGTTACACACGACTGCGAGCTTGTTGTCCTGAAGCTCCTCAAGGGTCTCCTCAGCATTGGCATCTAGGACGATACCGGACGTGTATATCATACGTGGACCGAGGAACCTAAACGAACATGCATTAGGTCGTCAGGAGAGCGAAGTGTGACGAGATGTACCATCCGTAAAAGTCGTCACCACCTATATGACACGTCAATTGGCTTGCGTATGCGTGAAAAGAAAGGAAAACGTACGGTCATAATGGTCCTGAACTTGATCCTGATCCTGCTCCCGAGAATGCGAGATGACGTCCGGAATCAGCTTCGTAAATACATGCTTGAAGAGCTCTGGAGTAAACGTGAACTTGGCCCAGTCGTGACGTTGTTCCAAAATATCCAACACGTCGCCTAAAAGTCGAACGTTAAAATAGGGTTAACGTAACCAGCGAAAATGATGGACAAACCCTTGAACTCAGCCTTGCCGTCAAAGTATGCATCGTGGAAGACCTGGATGGGAATTTTGTCCTTTCCCTTGTACAGCTTAGAGAGCTCCGCGTCCTTGATTTCGATGTACTCCTCAATGTCCTTCCCGGGAAGCGTGACCTTCTGGTTTTTGCGTGCACCGTACATGGACGCCAAGGTCCAATAGGCGACAGTCGTTGGGACGCCTGACAACACGAGAAGGAAGAGATACGTCTTGAATCCACCGCGACTGACGAGGGGCAGGATAGATTTCAAGATATAGGGAACGACAAGGACCACCGCTGCGAGATGGTAATTGCTGAAGTAGCTGTTGCCTTCAGCAAGGCCAACAAGCGGCGCATTTTTAATGGCAGCAAAGGACGACTCCTTCACCGACGGCATGGTGGAACGAAAGCAAAGTTGGTTCAACGGGTTATTTTGGAAAATGCCAATATTTGCGGCTGCTTGCCAACGGCTTGCGCACACACGTTTGACTGTGTCTGACACTCTGACTTGAATTCTCTCTTCCATCATGTCCGTCTAATTTTTCCTTCAGCAAACCGACGACACTCTGCGCAGTAATTCGACAGCCATGATCCCACGAATACATCGATAAATTTCAACACATTACTAGACAAAATCACATATCTTCATGTTCGGCGAATCTGAATCAGAGAGTCCAAGAGTTCCCAGCCCTTGGGACTCCCTCATTTCCACCCCTGCATCGTCCTCGCCTCAATCTGGCCCTGTCGTCAGTGCCTCTCCAGTGGTGACGGCGATTCCAAAGCTGGTGCCGGAAGCTGACGATGGGAATGTTGAATACAAGCTTCAGCTGCTATCGCCGTCTCCTGCTCGCTTTGCGCGCCTGGTCACCCAGCTCAAGTGGCGTCTACTGGAAGGAGGAGGTCAGGCATATTATGAATTAGGTGTGGCTGATTCAGGCGCCTTGGTCGGTCTGCCGCGCGCAGACCTGGAACAAACGCTGGAGACCTTGGAGATGATGGCTGGGGAAATAGGTGCTAGCGTCATCGTAGTGAAGGAAATCGAGGTACCAGCTGCTTTGGCAACCCTCGCGATCCTTGAAGACAGCAATGGTGGTGTTTCTAGGCGGGGAAGAAAAACTGAATTTAGGGTGGGGTCGGAGGGTACGACCACAGGCACTGAAACAGAGACGGAACTCTCTACGACGGACGCCGAGGAGCCCGGTGAGGGTGTACCTCCTGGGACACTTCCTGGGACCCTTTCACTTCATCAACGCTCTTTATCACACAGCACTCCTGGCTCTTCCTCCTCTTCTGTTGACGTGTTTTCAATGGACCTTGAGTTAGACACCGCAGAGCAAGCAGATACCGAGTCTGACCTTGAGTCTCCTCCATCCCAGCACCAGTTTTCTATCGATTTGGAAATTTCCTCGGTCTTTAAGCCCCGGCCTTTTCGTACCCGAGTTACTAGTAATCCGGTGTTACTTTCTTCCGCCGAAACCAAGCGCAACAACAGAGGCGCAAAAAAGAAAGCCAAACACCATCTACATGATGTGCTTACCTCTTCTTCGGCTCCGTCGCTCATATCTACAGATGAACAACGGAAGGCTACCAAGGGACTCAACCGGCGGCAGGCACGGGATCGCAGAAGGGAAGAGAGGCGCAATGCTCTGATGGCGTTCGCGTCGAATTCAATTGGGCCACCCCAAGATGCAGATCAAGCCGTAGACGTTCGATCGCATACGGAGGAGGCAGCAAAGCAGGAGACGGGATCGAACGACAATGCAGCTCCTGACTCGACCAACGCCCTTGTCTCCGGGCTTGGAGAGCTTCACGTGTCGGTCGACCGTCAGTCAGTTTCTGCGGGACCTCCGACGGTGACAGTGGATGAAGACATTCCATCTATCAGCCTCGTCGAGCCAGACAACGATGAGGTCACAGGCGACGATGACGTTTTCGCAACTCCCTCTCCTTCTGCGCCCTACACTTCAGTTGCATCATCTAGTGCTGAAGAAGGCAAAGACCAACCTCGACTCATCGTCGAAGCGCTTGTTGTACGCAAAATGTCCATCGAAGAGGCCTTTTTAGACTTTGGCGGCTTTTCGCTATCTTGAAATCTTGGATTTCGTAAGGTTCGCTAGTTTTGTTCACTGTGGCATGGCTGATACGCGTGCAGTATTGTTTCAGGGGATTATATATTCATGTTCTATGTTCTATGTTCCACTAAAATTGCTATGTGTACTATCATATGTTGTATTAATGTAAATTACATATGGTACGCAGCACCTAGGCGAACACACGTTAGGTAGCCATATTCAGTAGCCAGGATGTCATCGGTGCGCTTGTATACATTTGTTTTATCCTCCGTTGATGTTCGGTGTCTTACAGAACGCTCTAGGTTACCATCATACAGACTTAAAAATTTAAGCAACTAGCGATCACTTGGACATACCCAATCTCGATCAGATATCTGAGACCGCCGTTCGTTGTTCAGCAACAAATGTCTTACTTTTCATCTCCCGGCGGCTTTGTTAAATTGGGTCCGAACGCAAGGGACTTGTCCATATCCGGGGCAGAACAAAGGCTCAAGTCTATTTTTCTGACCGAACCGAAGAACTGATAACCTTTTTTTGATTAATACGACGCACATTTACTTGTACCCTGACCTGAATGGAGATGGGACAATAAACTCACGAATGAGAGACCACCCTGAACGCCGATGTATAAAAATCAGGACCAAGTGATTGCCCAGTGTTTGTTTCCTTGTTCTCTTGTCTCTCATGTATTTTGAACTCGCTATAATGCAGGGCAAAGTGAAAGAGCTCCTCTTCGTGGTCCTTGGCGTATTAGTCCTCTCGTATTTGATACAAAGGAGGCAGGCGCGTCTGCGTGCTAACCCACGTCGTCTTCCTTTGCCTCCTGGACCAAAGCCTCTTCCCATTATCGGCAACCTTCTGGACATCCCGCGCGACAGTGAAGCTGCTCGGTACAACAGACTTGCTCGAGAGCACGGTAGGTCCTCCCTTACCTCTGTTTTTTTTTTCTTTTGATCTGACGCTATTGCAGGGGACGTCGTGTTCTTGAGCGTCTTTGGGAAAACGATCCTGGTCGTCAACACCTACCAGGTTGCAAATGATTTATTCGAGAAGCGTTCTTCCAACTATTCTGACCGAAATGAATTACCTATGATCAATGATCTGTACGCCTTTCGTCTTGATTCACAGTCGTGTGTCCTGACGACGCTCTAGAATGGGCTGGGACTGGAGTTTCGGACATATGCCGTACGGTATGTCTTTTTTCCTCGGTGTCTTTAATCTTTCTGATTGATTGCCCAATAGGTGAACGCTGGAAAGCCCATCGGAAAATCTTCCACGCGCACTTCCAAGCTTCTGTCGTGTCAGTCTACTGGCCTATTCAACTTAAGGAGGCCCACAAGCTGCTTCGTCGTCTGCTGCACGAACCCGAAGAATTACTGGAGCATCTTCGCCAGTGTGCACCATTTACTTATCCCAAAGAGATCGTATCTTATTGACGTGTTCTTACTACAGTAATTCAGCCAGTACGATCATGAATGTCACTTACGGTATAGAGGTATCAGATGAAGACGACCGGTATATCACCGTGGCCGAGAAGGCCCTGGATGGGATGGCGAAAGCCGCGCATCCTGGTGCTTTCCTTGTCGACATCTTCCCTATTCGTACGTTTTCGCATCATATTCCACGCGTACATTGCTTGATCCCCGCCTCAATAGTAAAACACGTCCCCGAGTTCATGCCGTTCGCCGGATTCAAGAGGAAAGCTCGAGAATGGAGGAAAGCAGTCTTGGAAATGCGCGATGCTCCTTATGAAGCTGTTAAGAACGCTTTAGTCAGTTTTGTCACTATTGTTCTGCCACTAAGGTTTGACCCTTCATTGAACAGAAACAAGGGACGGCTGCCCCATGCTTTGTTTCCTACCTTCTCGATGACTTGGAATCGAAGAAAGAAAATAAGCAGCACGAGGATACGATACGTAATTGTGCAGGACTTGCCTTGGCTGGTAGGCCACTCCTGTTAAATGGTCTTTATCCTATCCTAATCGTGCTTCTTACAGCCGGAGCCGAAAGCGTGGGACTGTTCTGGTACCTTCTCCTAGTCTTAGCTCACATATCGATGTATAGACTGTATCCTCCCTTTCCTCGTTCGTGCTTGCTATGGTCCTGTACCCCGACGTCCAAAGCAAGGCTAGGCGCGAAATCGACACTGTTATTGGGCACGGCCGACTTCCTGACTTTAGCGACCGCGGGTCTCTTCCGTATGTTGACGCTGTAGTCAGAGAGGTGCTAAGGTGGGTCCTTCCTAACGGACGACTGATTTAATGTGCTCAAACACATCCTTGCAGATGGAATCCTGTCGCGCCCCTTGGTAAGTAACGCTCGCTGGAGGCTGTACAAGACGAAGTATCGACGGCTTAGTAGGTCTACCGCATATGGTTACGCACGACGATGAATACGACGGCTATTTCATTCCCGCAGGCACAACAATTGTCGGCAACAGTTGGTTAGTTCATCATTCCGCTGTCCCCCTCGCAGCACCTCACTCTATCGACCAGGACCATATTACACGATCCAGTCACCTATACAGATCCCGGAAGATTCAATCCCGAGCGATTCCTCGGTGTCGGGAAAGGTAGCCCGGTGTTCGACCACGTCTCCGTAGCTTTCGGATACGGACGTCGTATTTGCCCGGGGAGGTTCATGGCTGAAGGCCAGCTCTGGGTGTCCGTGGCATGCATTCTCAGCGCCTTTGATATTTCTCCGGGACACGACGAAAAAGGAAAGCTCATACACACGCAAGCGGCGTTTGCATCGGGAATGATATCGTGAGTCCACAGTGATCTTTACCATCTTTCGTCTTCATCTCGGTCCTTTAGACATCCTTTGCCTTTCAAGTGTACTATCACGCCGAGGAGTGAGCTTTCTAGGAAACTTGTTGAGCAGACTGCAGATCTGGCTCCCTAGTTTGAACAGTATTGTGTTTGTGTAAGATAAGGTTTGTACATTAGCATGCGTAGTTAAAAGGTAGCTTATCAGAAGTTAAAGTTCAGTATGTCTCCCATGTAATGGAATACATATTACGAGATTTGCAGCAATCTAAAAACGTAGGAACTCCCTACTTGCAAGGCATTCCGGTCGTGTAACCCTTCATTGACTATGACACAGAAATGTCATTCCGAATACTGAGCCCACGCATTTGTAACAATTGACGCACGTAACGATCGACTCGGATGCACAGAGGATCAATGAATTTGCGAGCTCACTGACCGCGCTTATGAGAACTCATGCTTTCAGACGGAGAATTCAAGTTGCAACCCGTTCGGTCTTGCTAATTTCTCCGCCGCTTTCTTACTATTTCACACAAGAGCTTTTTTTGTTATGGGCCACACGCATGCAAGCGTCCAAACACACTTCTCGCATGACTGACGCTTTCAAGTACAATGAAGATATTATCAAGGAAATCATACATTTCTTTATCAGTACGTGGTGGCAGCACAAACATTTTGAAGTCCTCTTTTATTATCTGATGCGCCTGACCTTGAGGGTCATTCCACTGTGCGCTCATCATAGCACGCGAAAAAACAGGATCGTGTTGGAAGTGGACCACATTCACCCCCTTCTCCAGCGAGTCGGATGACTGCCAAACCGGCTCGTAGTCATCCTCACGCGTAAAATGGACAAACCAGGCTTCATCTGCTCCCAGGAGTTCTTTATACTCCGTCAAACCCAGAACCCGCAAGTGGACGGAATCCGCATCCCCCGTTGCCAGCACAGCTAATACTATAACAACAGTGTGCTCGGCGTTTGGCGTTCCTTTTCTTATGGTGATGTACGAATGCATGCCGATAGTGCTCGAATACCAGTCACTGGTGACGGACCAGCCTTCAGATGTGCTCATCCAAGTTGAGACGATTCTTGTCAACTCGGCAGTATACAAGCCCTGGCGTGGGGCCTGCGCTCTGGTGCGCCAATCAACAGAAAGATCCGCAGCTTTATGTGACCTAGGAGCACCGTCCTGCAGGAGACACCTCTCAAAATGGCGCGTTGCTTCCTTAACAGCATCGAGGACCACAAGCTTTTTGTCAACCACAGGCGGTGCATCTCGAGGACGAATAGGATATCTGGCGGAGAGCAGCTTTGTGCACAAGAAACCATCTACAAATGCTGAAGCCATCCGATATTCAGCTCGAAATCTGTCCGACTGAATGAGCACGCCCTCGGCAGTCAAAGAATCGGCGATGGCATCCTCCCAGGGAGACGGAACATGAACGGGGTCCAGATCGCCAAGGAAGTAATAGCGGAGAAAGGATACCGCATCGTGGGCATCGGGTTTTTGGAGCGACTGAAACATCCTAACGTACGCTGGGCTGCAACCGATCCATTGATTCAATTCTGGAATGGAACAGCGTTTCCAAGCGGCAAGTGATACGTGTCGGGTCTGGTCACCACGTAGCAGTTGGAATCTTTCTCGAATGAATTGTCCGCAAAGGCAGACTGTAGCGGGATGGCTACGTGGCTCGAATCAGGGATGATTTACGTATTCAACTACAACTTACGCACCCGCCAGACCGCAACCATATATCACTGACAACATTGGGATCAAGAATGAAATGATCGTCTTTTTGGAACTTGTAAAAGAGATCTTCCACTTGTGAACGAGAAAAGTAAGGAACCTGGGAATGGGTCACCAGGCCGAAAGGTTCCATACTTGACGTGATGGCCAAGTTCGCGATGCCCCATGTCCCCGTTGCAATTGCATAGAATTCAGGGCGTGTTTGATGGAGGACTGAAAGAACTCTGAAAAACTCGCGGTATACAAGTGGTGAAGCGCTAGCAAGCCTGTCGATGTCATCGATAAGAACAAGGAGCTTCCCCTTTATTCCTTCAACGTACGCCACGAAGTCGGATCCATCAGAGAATGGTTTCAAATCCTTTGCGGTAGTCTGAATGGCCCTGTAGATGGAATGCCAGAATGTCTTCAAACCATCGTTCATTGGCAAGGCCATAGGCAAGCTTCTCTTAATCAGTGCTACGTAATGCTCCCATGCTTTGTCTGAGAAAGAACGTACTAAATGACTGAGTATCCCGAAGGCACCGCATCGGATTTGAAACTGAGTAGTCGCGTCGTCTTGCCAGACCCGTCAGCACCTATAATCAGGAGGGATCGTTCACCGGCATTCAAAATCCTATTCAGTGATGTTTCTTCGTTATCATTTGGTCGGACAAAGTATGCTCGCGGTGCACCTCGTGCATTTGGAGGGCGGTCTATGATCCATGCTCTGTCTGTTAGATAATGATAACATGTCAGAAGTGCAATGAAGCCATTCAAATTCGTCACGTACGGATGGTATTCATAGTTGAACATTTGGTCGTTGAGTCCAGAATAGTATCCAGATAAGAGGCTGGAGTAGCGCTATATCGACGAATATGTTTACCTGGAAAAAAACAGGGGGTTTCGTTGTGAATTGGCAATGAGAATCGAACTGAAATATTGCCTACTGTGATGTAGCAGATTGGAATACCGTAATTTGGCCTCCAATAGCAGACCGTTGTCGAGTGTCGTTGGACGGTGAAGTGGAGAAGCAAGAGGTATCCCAACCCTGAACTTACACAAGCCTGCTTCAATGACCTAAGAAGAAGGTCACGGATGTGAATTCCAGAGCGCTGCAACCACTCTCACCGTTGGCGAGCATTTCTGCATTCTTCCGTTCTCTTCGAAGCACTTGGATCTCGCTCGACTCACAACTGAGCTCAAAATAGTTCGTGATAGGCCCGACTCGGTACGCTTTGCGTGCTGCATGCCTGAGGAAAGGAAGAAACCTAAAGAAACCTCTGAGACCCGCGGTTTCTTTGTTTCAGAAAGTTTCCTTTCAGACAGCCGTCGAATCAGTTCTTGCAAGCAAAAAAGTGTTCATGAGCTACGCACGATGTCGAGTATCCCTCCAAATACCCTTGAGACCTCCTTCGGAATCGAGGCCCCACTGGGACCCTAATTTCGGATATCTGCTGATACAACGGTCACCGCCTAGTTCTCAGTAAAATTGCTTGGTCCTGTTAATCTTGAGACAGTAAACAGATGAGTAGGAGCAGTAGCTTTGGGTGGCATTGCGTTGGTAGCACTCGATGATCGTTGCGTCGTTTCTGAATTGAATTCAACGGTGATCCTGTGAGATATGCGAGCTTCTCATGGCAGACAGTTAGTCGCCGTTTGGTTCTCGTACGGATTTACTTACGTGTTAGCTTATTTCCGTGGGTATTTCGTAGCTGCAGAATATTACAAGGATTTCGTTGTGCATGAATACGATGGAGTACAATTTCTCATGCGTCATGACGGAGTGAGGTGGTGCCGGGGTGCCTGGTTTAAAAATTTCAAATCCGCTTTCGTATAGAATACCGTCATGTGTTTGGTGAATTCCAAGCTAAGACGACCGAAATGCCTCCGAGTCTGCGCGCGACGCAGCAACGCAAAATACTTGTTGAATACCTGGACTATAAATCTACATCAGACGAGTACTAGTACACAGCCGTGAAATCTTTTATCTCGCAAGCCTGGTCCCCGAAGAGCAGTTTCTCCCTCCAGATTTGACCGGCGAAGTCGTCCTTATCTATTTAGGGGAACACTGGGATTGGATATAAGAACGCCAAAGCACATGTTTGAAGTCCAACTCACAGGCTATTGTCGCGTAATGCTCGCCTACGTTGCTTACCAGTGCTTACCGGGTCTGCACGAAGAGTCTGGAGGCAAAATTAGCCCTTCTTCTGGACCTGACCATTCGCTCTACGGCCAAAGAGCTCCTAATAAGATTCCCAAATTTGGTTTCTTAAGGTGTTTGAAACAAAAGGCATACTTTCAATTTCACACTTAAAAAAATGAGCTGCGTGTTCTCTTCAACAACGCGTGCACGGGTGTAATTTTTTCTCTCATTTTCAGTGGCGTTATGAATCTGCCGAAGGAGCTGCTGACGAGGGAAGGGTACAATCTCCAGATACACCTTGATGCAATCGACTTGTGGGGACCGCTCGAGAGACGCGGATCTCAACCAAGTTCTCCTTCCAGCCCATTTCGTCTTGACTCTCAGCTCCTTCCACTAACACTTCTTCCATCGCTGCCGAACTTGTATCCAAAATATGAATTACGACGCATTCCGGGACGGGCATACCCGTCAGACTCTCCCTCGATCGACGACGATCATTATTTCCAGACCAAGTGGGCCGTGAGTACGAATTCCAGTGATAAATGCCTTCTCTTTATTGTTACCCCTTGTTCTACGAGAACCTTGTCTTCTCAACTGAGCTCACGCGTCGCTAAGGAGAAAAGGGCATTATGCCCACCAGTGTGGATGCTCGGAACGGAACGGGGTACGTACTTATGCCTCGCAAGACCTTCCTCAAAGAGTACCCCAGCAAACCTCGGTTTGGAATGCGACAGTTCAACGTGGTTCGTAGTCTGCATTTCATCATCTCGTAAAGACAGGCTGCATAGCCTGAGGATATGCAGAACCGCATGCTCAAGCCTGCGCCATACGATGCGTTGATTCAATTATGTCCTTTTACAGTACCCGCAGGGGTCAATTTGAACAGAAAGGTACCAGAAATACTACGGATCGACTCGCTGCCTGGATTATCTGCTTACATGGGTGCAGGGCTTTTTTTTTATACCTGCGCTTTAATTCTCAACGCTAACCTCCCATGGCGTACATTCCGGCTATATTACAAGGTCAGCAGTTACTGTGTTCCAATACGGCAACTTAGCCTTAAAATGAACATCGTGTAGTCGTAACACAGGCAAGGCCTTGTTCCATCTTTTTGTATCCTGAACCGGAGATAGTCGACAATGGCGTGATGACGTGAGAAGTTCCACCTACCTGTGAACATCCACAAAACACGAAGCCTACAGAAAAGCCAGCAAGTCGCGAGGGTTCGTATTCATTTTTGTGTGATAGTGGCAAAGGAGACAAATCGGAGATTCACACTAGCAAATCATCTTGAATCTTGTAGTTTTCATCCGTGAAACTTGTAGCATAGACAAGATTTGGGGTCGAAAACGCTTGGTGCAGACGGTCTATCAATCAAAGAGCCAGATCTATCACAAGTGAGTAGAAGCCCTACCACTTGAATGGTACTTCCCCCGCGTCGATGGTCGGCATCTTCTGTTCTTGTTCGCCATTTGCATCTTGAGTTTGAGATTACCCCACACTGAAGATATAAGATTATGCGGGGTAAGTCGCCTGACGTCGGCATCTATTGCTCGTAAGTATCCAAAGAAATAAATTTGCAACTTCCTGTGATTAGGAGTCAAATGCGAGATACTGAGCATGAAGATAGGATTATTACCTTATGCTCGTTCCACTGTCAAGCCTACTCCTCTGCCGTACGCAAGCGGGAATACGCCCCGTATCCATGTTTTGCACTGCATGGGTAGGACTCTTGTCATCCCGATTGGCTGATCCTTCACCCGTATGACCAATTGGCTAAGTTTGGAGAATGCCCGCCCCCCCAACGCTTTATCAATGGCGCGGCAGAGAAAGTCGTTCATCGCAACAACAACGTCTGGATCCTGGACGTTAAAGATGACGCTTCTCAGATGTTGACCGTCGCAAATTTGGTATAGGATCAATGGAATCATAGATTTGGGCGGTCTGCCAGATCTATCGAGCCACTGCTGCCGTATTCCGCTGAAAGACATCGTGCGAACACGAAAGACATTGAGTCCCAAGTTAACGTTATTCCAATCTCCTCTCATGTCGCCACACTCTCGCCACTCCAATTCCAGCAATGAGCCACGGAGCCCATGCAGGAGCTGCTGCATCATCAACCATTCATCCTTTGTTTTAGGCATCCTCAACGACAGCACTTCGACTGAAGGCATCGCAAATACGATATAAGAGGAGACCTCACCTCGCGAGGACTTCAAAGCAAGGAAGTCAACACGTAATCTTTTCAGATAAACGAGGTGCTGGACGTATTTATACACGCCAAGGTTGGGAAGGAAAGTATCTGGCTCCAAGTTTTTGAACTGCAGCCGCTCCAACGTCAGATCTTCCAACAATCTGAATTGGCTGAGCACCAAAAATAGCTGTCGCAAAGAGAAGAAATGGCATCCGGCGAGCTTCAGCGTGGTCATCCTAAGGCTCGCAGGAATGAGGTTGATAGGCGCGACGAAAACCCCTTCATCACGCCCTGAAGGCATTGGATGCACTTCGAAAGCAGAATGGATCTCGTGGTTGGCCATCGAGAAGGTCAGCGCTTTCACGCTAGGCAACATTTCTAACAGCACAGGCAACCAATGCCAGCACCAATCGTGTACACACCCTTGGTCCTTCCCAAGGACCAGAGCCTGGATTTCTGAGAATTTGATGAAGGACATGGGTTCGGATATCAAATGAAGGAAGGACTTGGCCTGTGCAGCACCGCTGATGTGTGTAGTTCGGAAATAACGCTGGCGCGACCGCTGTGCCCAGGAGCGGCATATGAAGCTGCAGATGAGGAGGGTGGATGGATCTCCAAACTCGGCGCAGCAATCGATGACTATCCCACACAGAAGTTGTGGAGAGAGCATTGCTGGCAGACAGATAGGCTCGTGGAGGCAGAGGTCGACGTTGCAGAGAGAGGCTCAGGTAGTAAATCTGAATTTCCTAGCAGTATCACGTGAAACGTTCACACACGCCCTTTCAGAATACGCCGACAGCGGCCGAATATGCCGAACATGGATCGGCATAGAATCCATAATAAATAAATATACAGCCTAACCTAACCAACCGCTGATATGTACAAAGCTTAGAAAAGCATTAACGGCTCAGTTAAGGCAAACGTACTTAGTGCGCCTACTAAATGACGTTGCACGCACTAAGTAACTATGTAGCCAACCAATTTCAGCCGAACTGCCTGTTGCCGCCGGCATGTAATTTCTTCGACTTTTCCTTCCCGTGACATTTGCTTGCATAGTACATCAGAGAGAAAGCTTCTCGGTGTCATCCCATTCTCCCGCCCGATCCAGTTCAAGTACACAAAATTGATGCTCATGTAGCAAGAGTTCAATTGCAACACAAGCATTTCTGATGCTTAGTGCTTGCCGTCGTTGCCGAAATGCCTGGTTCGCGGCTCTATCCAGCCACATGTCTCCCATCAATTCCAAATCATTTCTCTACAGACGCCTCTCCAGGTCGATTACGCGTTCTCAGTGAAGGTGCTTAAGCAACTAACTTCAGGCTTGCGGAACTTGTACAATGCTTTCGTCAAAATAATGAACGCGACCATTATGCAACTTCAACTTTACATGGAGGCAAGACTTTCTACCTGCGCTTTAATTCTTAAAGCCAGCCTCTTACTCCAGAACCTCACATGCGCAAGATTTCCTCCCATGGCGTAGATTCCAGCTATATCACAAGGTCAGCATTAATTGTGTTCCAATACGGGGCTATCAGAACTTACGATGTCCACTATGCCTGTATATCCCATTCAGCTCCCCTTCAGAATCCAAACCCCACACGTCTTTCATGCGATCAGCCTCTGGACCAAGAATCTTCACTGCCGTCGTCTTCATGTTCTGATTGCCCGCACTTAATAAGCTGCCAGACGTGGTCAGAAGAGGATCTTTACCTTGTAGCCTGTTGCTAGAACAATGATATCCGCCTCGATCTCTGTACCATCGTCAAAGACAACAGAAGTCTCTGTAAAGCGACCTGCCCTGCTATCAGTAATATTCGATGACCAGCGCTGGGGGGAGGGGGTTACTAATTTCGTGGCCCTGCTTTAGCTTGATCTTCCTATCTATGATCAGCTTGGATGCGCCAACGTCTATATCTGGGAACCATTCTGTCAGCCAATCATTCCACTCGGCTGACGTACTCGTCTCTTACAATATCCGCCACCCCGGGTATAATACTTGGTTATGAACCCGGATCCGCCAACACCTAAATATTGCGTCAAGTTCGCTTGGCAAGGCATGAACAGGTGCTGACCATAGTCTATCTTGAATCCGACTTTCTGTAGTCCATCGAGTGTAGGACGATCCAGCTCGGCGATCTCTTCAGTGACGTACTTGTGCAAGATCTGTTCGGATGTCACGGTCATCCTCAGAACTCTCAACGGCAGCAGACGCACCTTGAACATATGGTTAGGCGTCGACGAGAACATGACATCCGCATCTTCTGTCGGGGGCCCATTCTCTTCGTACAAACCACGGAACAAAACCCCGAGCCCAGCGGTTGAGGACCTGCACACGTACGTACATGGGATTTGCATACAATGAAAAACATGACAAGCACTGACATCACATAGGTACTGGATCGCTGCACGATGGTAACGTCAGCCCCTTGCTCATAAAAGTCCTGCGCGATACTTTGGCAGATTCAATTGAAACTCGTTTCAAATGCACAATTGAAAGACTCACTCGTGACCACTATTGCAGCAGCCGACGACAACAGCCTGTGAAAATCAAGCTGTCAGTGTGATGCGCCCCTGTGCACGTTAGGGAATCCTGGCACCTTCTTGCCCTTGAAGTCGCCTCCTGTGGTGTGTTGACTTGAATGGCAGAGGTGACCCTTGAAGGTGTCCTGATCCTCGAAGACGGGAATGTTTGGCTCTCCGCTATGCCCGGTGGCGAGGACGATGAACTTGGGCTTGATGACACGGTCTGGAAGACCCGTGCGAGCGATGTTGACGGTCCAGAGATGTGAAGGTTCGTCATACGTGGCGGATGTGATGGTGCTTTGCATCCAGATATTGAGCTCCATCGTCGCTGCCTAGAGGACATGGATTCAGTAGATATTGGCTAGCTTTGTGGAGTGGGGACGTACGTAGGCCTCGAACCAGTCGCCTAGCTTGTCCTTCGGCGTGCTGTCCGAACGATGAGTGTCGATCGATCCCCACGTAGTTATTGGACTTACAAAACCGGCCAGTGTGGGGGGAAGGCGACATAGGGAAGGTGGTCATACCAGACTGGATCTGAGGGCGCGATTGTTAGCTTTATTGAGGCGAAGAAGAGATTTTTACCGTGAAGGACGAGGAAGTTGTAACGGTTCCTCCAATTGTCACCAACTCGATCGTTCTTGCTGCCGACGGGAACGGTCAGAAATTGTCGATCATTAGGTCCAAAAAAATAGAGTACTCGATAAGCAGCGTGTCAACATTGAGCTGCCCTAGCCTGGCCCCCACCGCCAAACCAGACTGACCAGCGCCGATGACGAGCACTGTTGGTTCTGCGTCGACAAATTCGCGTTGCTCCGCGCGTCTGTCCTTCCAAGACTTGCGATCTGTGTTAGCTCCATGGTTGACACCGGCAGGGCGCGTCTGTAAACTGAGTTTCAGATCACTACAGGGTCGCTGTGCCTTGTCTTACGGTGCCCCTGTGTTCTTCATATCCCTTTAGCTCCTCTATTCCAGTGTAGAAAGTTCTTTGGGAGACAAAAATCAAACTTTGCAAGGCTGACGGTTGCTTAGCGCTTACTTTGCTTTCCATGCACCATCAACTGTGTCACGCATTAGCCTGAAGAAGCCTCGCCCTCGGGCGACGCTCGTCTCAAACGTGAAGAAGCATTGTACCCAGGTAAAATCTGGAAAAACATTGAGACTAGGGTTGCACTACGGAATGAAAAAAAAAACGGTCACCTCGGTTGGCTCTGACTAGAACTGGCTCGCCTTCGAGCTTGAAATTGCGGAGTCCAGAGGATTTTAGACGGTCGTTGTCGTCGAGGAATTTCTTAATGACCGGGATAGTATGCAAAGTACGATTATCCCATGATAAGGACAACAAATCACGCCAATATCCGTCGGGTAAAAAATGTGCTGTGATGGTTGTTATCTGCTTTGCTTCTATAGCATCTGAAATCGACTTGAACCAGTGCTTTGCAGCCTAGGATATCCGAATGAGGGAAAGATGACCAATCGATAAAAATGAGGCGTACAGCAGGCGGCGTGTTCGCCGAGTCCTCTATGTGCGAAACCTCGGGTGAGTTCTTTACATCCCCATGATACGTGTCTAGACTGCGAACGGGTGGCGGAAGAGCGTGGGTGAGCATTCTTAGCAGCAATTATCCCGTCTTCCTGTATTTAAATGGATACGAATACTTGGCGCGGCTCAAAGTTAAGTAACATGTACCGTTATCTGGCGCTAGAAACGTATTGTTCGAAGCTTAACTGAGTCGCCTGAGCTAGCATGTGAACTTTCTTCTACAGACGAAGTTCGGCTTGCGGATCTGAGATTGATGGATTTCCAATTGAATCCCCACAACCCCAGAAAGAAGGCGGAGTAAGAAAAAACAACGTGGGGTAACCTTGTGTATGGTCTCCTGACTGCGGGTTCGGCGTCACGCCTGGGCCAGCGTCATCAACAGGAAATAAGCCTCCTAACATAGCTCATCGTCGGAAGTTCGGGAGACCGTCGATACGACTCGTGACCAACTTAGTTTATTTCGTGATCGCGCCGTTCCCCTCTCTACTATATGATCATCTGCTTTATTCAGACTGCTTCTCTCTGCCCCCTCCTCTCGGCCGTCTGGGCGCCTCTTTTTTTGTGCTGAAATTCAAAAAAAAAACATGAAAATATGAAAATCGTTGACAGATCCCCGCACTTGCAGCCTATTTTAAGTGTAGCGGACCTGTTTTCAAATCGATCATCTCCTCATGGGTCTTCCCCCCTGAGACTGGATAAAGAGATAAAGGAACGTCGGTCCAACCTAGGATCCATACCTTCCTTGCCTACTCCCCACCACCTTCTGTCTGGAAAATGTCGTCAACGAGCACAGCTGAAAAGCTCGAAGCTAATACCTATGAGGATGTCAATCACCGCGGTCATTTCGCCAATGCCAACCAGCCACCACCTCCTCCCCCGGCTATTGCGCGACCCGCTCTCCCCAACGGTGCAGCTTTGTGAGTCTCACTGTCTCATCCCGCAGGTTATAAGCTGATTTTTCGCAGAGGTCTATTCTCCTTCGGCGCGACTTGCATTGGTATCTCCCTCTATACCGCGGGTGCCAGTGGTGTTTCAGTCCCCAATGCCATCGTCGGACTCGCTCTCTTCACCGGCGGCGTCGCTCAGTACACTGGTGGTGTAGTCGAGTTTGCTCGGGGCGTCACTTACACCGGTTCGGGTACGTGCATTTTCTACCTTTGACGATAAAACTTCAACTAAGCCCCCTCCCCCAGTATTTTGCATCTACTCAACCTTCTGGTTGTCGTATGCCGCAGTTCTACTTCCTAACACTGGCATCGTGGCTGCATACGCGGATGATCCCAAAATGTTGGGCAACGCCCTAGGCATCTACTTTGTTATCTGGAGCATCATCACCGTCATGTTCTTGTACGTCCCCTCATCTCTAATTTCCAGCTATCCTCAGCTCATACACACCTAGGTTAACCGCTCTACGTAAAACTCTGGCATTGGTCATCCTCCTTTCCCTGCTGTCCTTGACCTTCCTGTTCTTTGGGATCACGCAGTTCACGCACGGAAATTCAAGGCAAGTATACTATCTCCCCCCACCACGCCCACGGTACTGATATTCTTCTGTTTTAGTGTCGCAAAGGCAACGGGTGTCATTGGGACTATCACAGGCTTTGGCGCGTTCTACGTCGGTCTCGGGGAACTCCTTGGAGCGGATCCCAATCCTCCCTTCCTCTTACCCCAGGGCGTTTTCAAACACTAAGATTCAGACGACTGTAGTAGTAGTTCTTCACCTAGTTACCACACACAAGTCATATTTGCGCCGCTAAGCATGGAAGCCTGTAAACTATTGCATCATTTGTAACTTATATCCATTTTCCACACACACGAGTAAACGCAGATCTAGAATACAATCGATATCAAAGGCGTTCCCTAATTTTAGCAATGGCTCTTCCCTCCGTCTATTCTCTAGTGGTCCCTGCCCGAATTTGATGTTCTACGCAGCTGGGGGTGGCGTATAAACTCGGGCCCACGCTATTTTCGCGCAGAAAAGAAGCTACAGGGTGAGCGAGCAGTACCTTTCCATTCAAATTCGTTCCCTCGGGTATTGTAGGAGATGTTCACACCGTGAGGCGCAAGCTTAAGCATACGGCTCCACATAGGATCCGTTGAATGAGTAGCTGAAGACGGATTCAGACGGCGTTAAATAAATGTAACCGGCATATTTTAGCCGCTCGAAGAAAGTGCGAAGCTTCCGTTTAGACTGGGAAAGACCGAGTGGCCAACACCTTACAACTTGTCCAAATAAACTAAGAATGACTTGTTGCCGGGAAGGGAGTGCCCACCAGAAACGCAAAGTTCGCGCGAACGATAAATGCATTCTCTTCATTGTTCTCCTTTTTCAACTAGGCGAATCCAATGAGTTCGCACGTCGCTATAGAGAACAGGGCATAGTATCCGCTAGAGTGCGAATCCTTTGAGTTTCTCGGAACGGAACGGGGGTACGTACTAACGCTCCGTTCAAACAGAACACCCAGCGAACCTTGGTTTAGAATGCACTGGTTCACCGTGGTGCGTAGTCCGCATTTCATCTCGTAAACATAAGCTATCACTGAAAATGTTTATTTAGCCGTGAGACTGGGGAGAAATAATACACCCGCGCGCGCGTTGTTGGAAGAGAGCATGCACTTCGGTGTCTTTGCTGTTAAATTTGAAAGTATGTATTGTGTTTCAGACACCGTGTACCTTAGGATACTCTTCGGGGGTGGAGCGAGGTCCAGAGGAAGGTAAATGGCCTCTTTGCCTCCGGATTCTTCGCGCAGGCTTGATATAGCCTTCTTTGCATTCTTATCACCCCGGAAAGCGAGGGAAAGCGGTATCGACTCGACCGTTACGAGGCAGTAGGGCCTGAATTTTTTTATTGGATTTCAATTGCATTTTCAGAGGGCCTACCTGATATTCAACTCCCGTGTTCCCCCCAAGTGATAAAGACGACCATGCCCGAAGAACCAAGGATATTGTTGATGGAGAACTTGACTTTTGGAGGCTACATTTTTAGATCATTGAAAGGGCTTAGTCTTAGGACTAGCATGGTGGTTATAGTCCAAGTAGTCTCTCGCTGAGTTTCAAGACGCGCGTCAATAGCGCAGGCGCATATTCAGTTTTATCAGTCCCCACCAGATGTGAATTATGGATAGCTGAAATAGAAGAGGTCGACAAGCGCACGCGTCGGACTCGGGGGAGAAACAGCCGATGCACCGCCACACAACCAAGCCACGTGTCAAAATGAGAGTTCCGTAAAAGCCGGTCAGGGCTTATTTCGACAGTAATAATTTGCACCACTGCGGACAATGCGAAGGCGCTTCTGTGGAAAATCTCAGGTCAGAGAATGACCGATCTAATCTTCCCCGTGCCAGCAACGACAACGATTGTCGACTGCTACTGTGCCCAAAAGCTTGCGTAGCTCATGAACACTTTATTGCTTTGCCACTCGTACGCACCCGTGAATTTCCTCGCCGCTTATCTTCCGCCTCCTCGTATCACTCGACTGGTCAATTATCTCGAGACGGGTTACCGGGATCACGACGCGAATGTTGGTCTCGAGGTCGAGCCAAGAGATGGGCATGACGAGGGTGATGGCAGGCGCCTTGGCTGGAAGACACGGCGCGCCTGAGAAATCTGATAACAGGAACGCTATTCACGCAGTATCCGACAAGGATAAGATACCGCATGTCAATGCTCACTGCTCAGGCTCAGCTTGCGCTGTGCTCCAAATCTGCAGTCTTTTCACGGATGATTCACAGCACTGGCAGACGTAGTGGAGCAAGCCCTGGTACAGTCCTTGTACCGCCGATACTCGAATGAGGGTCTTCGAATTACTGTCGTGCAGTACATCTCGAAAAGCGATCATCATTGACTGTCGAAATACAACCACATGATACTTTTCAAGTTATGAACACAATTTTCAGATCCGCACTATCCTGTATGTCTATCACTTTCTTCCTCTGGAACTGTTCATGGCCTACTTCGTGTTCCGCTAGGAGATAGAGCACCACCTTTCTCCTGTACACACAATTCTCTCTATCTGTAGCCATTGTCACAGCCACAGCATGCACGAGATTTCGTGACTGTGGCGAAGAACTAGAACGCAAAGTGTTGATTGGAGAAGACAGGAGAATCCCGTTGCATGTGTAGTTGCTGGGATCCAGGATTCCGTCCTCGACCAGATAACAGCACCCTCTCTCCCTATGGCGAAGGAGCCACATTTCATTATGCTCTATTGTAATTTCGTCGAAATAAAACCACGGATACTTGCCGGCAAGACCGTTGGGGGTACAGAGCGCTTGTCGATCTGTATTTGGAGACGCCTGTCCGAGGAACGACCGTGGTGCCCAGCGGAAACCCGGTTCGGTCAACTTTTCACCGGTCGAGAAGATTATACCAGAGGGTATGAATCGAAGTTCTAGAAGTAGGATCTTCATACGTTCTTCGTGGGTCGAGACATCCAACAGTTTGGAGACATCGACACCCAGCAGGCTCGCGATAGCAAGCGTTTCGTCCTCTTTCCTGCTCGTGGTTCGTTTGACGAGGGCATGGCCGATAGTCCCGAGATCGAAGCTTGTCTTGTGGAGAAACAGGTGGTTGACAGGTTCCGTTGGGGTAGCCTGCGAAAATATCACGATTGGAGCCATCTCTCTAAGGAGCAGCCATTTCAGCCCGTCCATTGTACATGACTCCTCGCCCCATGGGATTAGCTCTTCCAATGATACCAGGCGACTATCTGCAAGTTCAAAGAACATTTTTTGGGCAAGGAGTGCCTCTTGCAGTGTCCAAAGTCGCTGCATCCATGCAGAAGTCAAGATCCGCAGTAATTTCTCTTCTACCGGTGCATCCAGTGAACAGGACCTTATCCCTGCATCGAGCACGAGCACGACCGCCGCATCTTTGTATGTCTTAGCCATCAATTTGATCGCTCGTTTTCTCATCTCCTTGACAACTGGCACGCACAGTGCATCCATCCAAAGAGCTCCTCGCTCCTGAGGAAGGAGCCTACGTGTGAGTTCGGAAAGACGTCGGAGCTGGCAAGTGGGCAGTCCGTCTTCCGTAGTGCTTCCAAGTCCATCAGCCCAGACGTGCGATATTGCAACATAGCGGGACTGCGAAGAGGTCGTGCATGTTATATCCAGTGTATCCCGTAAGGAACCTGGTTCCTCGATGATGACCACTGGGATCTCGTTTTGTGTAAGAGCTTGTATAACCGCATCAACAGGAGGTTTGGAATAAAGACAGTGGCATACGTCGTCGGCATGGCGATTGACATACGGAACATTTGGGTCTATGTTGTTCAGTGAACACCCGACACGAGTGCATTTGCTGTGGTCAAAGACGCTCTGTCCTGGGCCCCGACGGAAATATGGCTCGCAAGTACTAGCGTATTGAACAAGACATACGCTGGAGAGTAGCATGCTGACAATGAATGGGCACCAGCCTTTCTCGTGCAACCTTTGTACGGGATATCGCGCCACTCCACACATAGCCAGCCATAGGCCGCGTGAGGTCTTGGAATTCAGCCATGGATGCCATCAATGCCTCTCCAATCGCAGCGGTCATATGCAGAGTGGGAAGGTAATTTGGCCCTCGGAAGATGCATTTCTCTGGGAATCGGGTTGCGGTGAGAAGAAATTCGAGTAGCTCCTTGAGCGCAACTTCAGCACGACTAAACCATTGTCTGAATGCATGATCATCGACACGGCGTAGGGCACGCATCCGACGTCGCCAGTCACGTAGGATAAGTGGAAGATTGTTACTACTCATGACGGCGTCGCCAATGGGAGTCCGATCCAGCATCAACTTGGAGGGGATCTTCTTCTCTACCACTGACTCAAGCAGACCCAAAGTGAACCAGCTCTGAGCCAGTGCGTCGTTACCAGAATCAGATGGACGGGTTGAGTATAAGGGGACGAGTCGACGGCGCTGGAAGTATTCATCCCATGAATGGGAGATTGGATAGCCATCGTGTTCACCACCCAACCACTCGACACTCTCGAAAACAGCGATCACGGGTACGCCAGGCAGAGTATCCCCAGGCTCTGTATTCGGTGTACTATTCTGTTGGATGAGACGATCAGTCCTTGATGTCCGCATAGAGACTCAAATAGGTCACAATCGACTCACCGATAGACAAGGGCGGAAACGCCGAACACGATTCCCAAGAACGAGAAAAATTTCAGCGGAATATCTGGGCCGCGATCCTGGATTGTCTTCTATCTCATCATACTCCGAGTCTGGTGGAACGTTGATGGCTGGTGTGTCCAAAGGGGTCAAAGGGTATGCTAACTTGAACACATTGCACATCTCGAAAACTGTAACGCAATGAAGGGTTTGATTGGCTGGTAAGCAAGCCGCCAAGGATTCTATCAGATAGGTGCAACCCCAGAGTACGGCAGCAAGCTGTGTAAGAGCCTCTAGCATGCTTATCCTGTATTTTCAAGATTTCAGTGAGAAACGGAGTCCATGGAATATTCCGTACTGTCCACTTTTAAGATTCCCAACCAGTTCAACCATCTGAGAATATTCTTCGGGCGTATCAGCGAAATGTATCTTCATCAGGCCAAGAAATTCTTCCGAGATAGATAGCACTTGTTTAGCAGGTGCATCTGGTCCCAGGCCTGTATCGCATTGCGAACCAGATGGGTTCTCCAGGTCTCTCGACAACGTCCCCGTCTGTGCCAAACTGCCTTCTAGCGGCGACGATCGACTAGGTGGGCTAGACGCTGAGGCTGCCTCTGGTAAAGCATCGTCCCATAGAATTGATTGCTCTCCGCCATCGCTGGCAGATGTAATGTGAATGGTATTCCTTGGCAAAGCAAGTGGTGTGCACTCAATTTGACATCCATCCGGAAGAAATGCATTCAATGCAAGCACAAGGTTAACATGCTCATCAAATAGCTCCTGCGCTCGATGCAATATCGCATGCAACTCTTCTTTGCAATCGTCGCTACAGATAGGGAGCAAATCAGTATTAAAATGTGGTCACGGGTTGCCAAACGCACTTTAGCTTCTGTACATCCGACAGTATCTCTGAAGAGGCCATGTACACCTCGGGATTGTTTGGAAACTCTTTTTCGACCGTTGAGAGAAACTCCACTGTAGCGGCATCGGGGTGTGTCTTCGAGGGTGAGATTGGTTTCCTTAATCGCTCAGACTGCGAAGTGGCAAGAGGATCATGGTCGCCATGTACACAGCCTGCCGTGTCTTCTACTATAACAACCTTCATAAGCTTTCTCTTCACGGTCACAGATTGAAGTGGACACGTACATCGAGAGGATGCTGGCCAGCAAAAGCAGCGTCTCAGTGCTGTGAGTGGTCTACGGAGAACCATGAGCGGGTTGGGACAACAGTGCTCAATATGTTCAATTTCTTCAGTAGAATCCAACAAGTTGACATTTCTGCCAGGCATTGTGAGCCACTGATGTTCAACGACACTATGAGCTTTGCGAGGAGATGAGGCCAAGGACTCTGGCAATCGTTGCGTTGATGAGGCTCTGTCTCAAACTCGAAGACCACGAGTTGTACACGAGGTATTACCAGAAGGCACCCAAGTCAGTTGATACCGGCGCTTCAGTATGAGTTCCCACGGGATCCCACCCCCGGCTGGTGTGTTGTTTGGCGCTCTGGATTAACGTCGATCTTAATATGGACCACCACATTTCGGGAGCGCAGACAAGCACAATATGTATGACCGGAGACTTTTGGGTGTAGACGGTACCTCTGGTAAATCCCGATGAAAGAACGATGACGTAGCCATTTTCACCCGAAAAGTGACAGAAACACTCTTTATAAGCGTAAAAACAACACTGTCGAGTCTCAAAGCGACACGAGAAGAAACGAAAGAGATATGACGCGACGAAACGACGAGGACGACGTCAAAAAGAGTTATCGACCATGATATTTGCAGTTGTTTGGCACGCACCGGACCGTTGGTACACATCTCGCATGTTAGCCAACTACAGTATACTCGCTGCGCTCGCCAGTTGTCGGAAAGCTGGTGTTTCATTCGAGTACTAAAGCAAAGCAGGAGTCAAAAATGATGTCCAGGATGGCTACAGAACGAGATCCAATGCTGGCGAGATGTAGTAGAGTATGGGGCCTTGATTCCAGTGGAGGAAGAAAGAGTATTGCGGGTGCTCCTCAACATCGTGCGTAGCTCATGACTACTTTATTGTTTGCAAGAACTGATTCGGTGACGGCTGTCCCTGAAAGGAAATCTTCTGAAACCAAGAAATTGCGGGTCTCAGAGGCTCCTTCCTTTCAAGCTTTCTCCGCAAGCATGCAGCATGCAGGGCGTACCGAGTCGGGCCTATCACGGACCATTCTGAGCTCAGTTTCGAGTCGAGTGAGATCCAAGTGCTTCGGAAGAAAGCATAAATGCTTACCAACGGTGAGAGTGGTTGCGCGTTCTGGAATTCACAATCTAATCTTCTTCCTAGGTCAGTAAAGCAGGATTGTATAGATTCAGTGTTGAGACACCTGTTACTTCGCCACTTAACCGTCGCACGACACTCGACAATGGTCTGCCCTTGGAGGCCAAGTTACGGTGTTCCAATCTACTACATCACGGTAGGCTATATTCCCGTTCGATTCTCATTGCTTTCATAATGAAACTCCCCATTCTTTTTTAGGTAAACATATTCGTCGATATCGCACTACTCCAGCCTCTTATCTGGATTCTACTCCGGACTCAGCAAGCAAAGGCTCAACTTTGGATAACAGTGCGTGAATGGCTTTATTACACTTGACATGTCTACCACTATCTAACAGAGGGAGAATGGGTTATAGACCGCCCCCCAAACGCAAGTGATGTGCCGCTGGGCAGATACTACATCCGACCGAATGAAGAAATATCACCTCACCGCGTTTTGAATGCACGTACACGATTCCATTTGATTACAGGGCCCCCTGGGTCAGGCAAGAGAACGCGACTACTCGGCTTTAAATATTATGCAGAGGCTGTCGGATACTCGGTCATTTAGTGCGTTCTTTCACAGAAAGATATAAAAGCATTACTGATCAAGAGCAGCTTGTCCTTGCCCTTGGACAAAGATGTGAAGAGCTTCTGGCATTCCGTCTACAAGACCATTCAGCCCTCCGCAGAGAATGTGAAACCATTCTATGACTGGTTGGACTTCATGTCGTACGTCAAAGGAATAAAGGGGAAGGTTGTATTCCTCGTCGAAAACATCGACAGGCTCACTATCGTTTCACCGCCTGTACGCCGCGGTTTTTTCAATGTTTTTTCAGCCCTCTCTGAAACACGCCTCGAAATCTACGCCATCGCCATGGGGACGTGGGCCGCCACCAGGTTGGGGACCACGGAGACAAAGACAGCGCCTTTCAACCTCGACCTGGATACCTGGGTTCTTTACTTTTCTTGTTCGCAAGTGGAGGATCTCTTTGACGCATTCCAAGAAGACGATGATTTTATTCTTGATCCCAATGTTGTCAGTGATATATGGTTGAGATCTGGCGGGTGCGTAGCAGATTAGAGTTGAATACGTACGTCATCTCTGATTCGCGCCACGTAGCCATCCGGCCACAGTCTGCCTTTGCAAACAGTTCATACGAGATAGATTCCAGGTGCTACTTGATGACCAGATCCGACACGTATCACTCGCTGCCTGGAAACGATGTACCATCGAGGAGTTGTACCAATGGATCAGTCTTAGCCCAGCTTACAGTAGGATGTTACAAGCACTACAAAAAGCCGATACCGATACGTTGCTCTTTCTCCGCTTTCACTTCCTCGGCAACCTGGATCCCGTTCGCATCCCTCGGGCCGGAGTCAACTTGGCCGATTTCCTGACAAATGAGGGCGTGCTCATCCAGTCCGGCAGATTCCAAGCTGAATATCGGATGGCCTCAGCATTTGCAGACGGCTTTCTACGTAAAACATTGCTTCCCACTCGCTATCCTATACATCCTGAAGATGCGCCACCTGTGGTCGACAACAAGCTTGTGGTCTTCGATGCTATTAAGCAGGCGACACGATGTTTCGATTGGGGTCTCTTGGGTGAAGAGGCCCCACGCCGAGGCCTGTATGACACCGAGTTGGCAAGAATCTTCATGAATTGGACGAATGCATCTGAAGACTGGTCCGCCACCAGTGACTGGTACACAGGCACTGTCGGCCTCCATTCGTACATCACCATAAAGAAAGGAACAACAGCCGCCGAGCACACCATCGTGATAGCTGTGCTGGGAACAGAGGACGTAGCTTCCGCCCGCTTACGGGTATTAGGATTGACTGAGTATAAGGAACTCATGGGAGCAGATGAAGCCTGGCTTGTCCAATATACGCGTCAAGATCTCTATGAGCAGATTTGGCAGTCATCGGACCCACTGGAGAAGGGGGTGAATGTGGTCTATTTTCAGCATAATACCACTTTTACGAGGGCTATGATGAGTGCAAGGTGGAAAGACGCTCAAGGACAGGCCCATCATATTATCAAAGAGCCCTTCAAAATATTTGTGATGCCTCTGTGAATCGCGATGGGATGATGTGTTGTATGCGAGCTCTACGTTTTTCCTCAATATTATATTATATTTTTATTGAAAGTAAAAAGCGCCAGTCCTGAACAAAACTTGCATTTGTATACCATGAGAAGAAGCGCTGTTTCCCGGTTGCCGGTTTGTTCCGAGTTCTCATCGGTCAACTCTCGTGTTCCTTCCCTAGACATACTATCGTACTAATTAACGGGCGAGCATAACTTGAGTCAACGCCACTGCCGGGCATGAAGATGTATCCGTTCGTAATGGACAAAGTATGGACAGAGGTACGGTCCCCTTATTTCCGAAGTGGAAGTTTTTTCTCCCTTACTACTTAGTGATCTTCTCCTTCAGACTTTGAATTACCGTCGTGTGTCTTGTAAATCAAGCTTTTACAGTACTTGTCGAAAATTTTCCAACTCCGTTGGCATGCAGTATGAATCCTCCTGGCAGAGAATCCACCAGAAAGCACCATTCACCAGACTCGATGACGAGTTTATGTCAGTATCTCGAGTCCAATTCCGCTTTTATTCCACGGAGAAGCTCTCCTTACCATCCTTCAACTTCTATTGAGCATCTCTCTTCACCACTCCAAGCCGGTATGGCGGTCTCACTCATATACACTCGGCAACAGCGGCGAAGCACATGGAAACGAAAAGTCCTTTGATACTTTCTTATCCTCAGACATGCAGCACGTAAAACGTTGTCATGCCTGCAGCGTGTCTAAGCGTGTAATTTTGCGAAAATCAATAAATTACACTTAGGCACTGTGTAGACTTAACGAGCTCGCTGACAGTGCAAGCGGCACGAGAAGAAGCAAGGTCACTGAGTCAGGATACCCTTCTGTCAGAAAAGAAGCCACGGAATTAAAGACATAGGACTTCGCCGCTGCACTGTACCTCACAGGCATGCACGGCAATGAGGCCGACTAGCGAGCTTGCTTGCAATAACATCCGTTGGCACTAGGGATTCAGACTTGGTGGGACGCGCTTGTACTCGGACCGAAGCTAATTTAGATAACTACGCGTTGATAATCAATGACGCATAGACCCTGGAGATCCGGAGAAGCGATACCACACGAGAGATAATCAAGAGAACCACCGGGCATGGTCTAGAAACAGGCACCGGCCAAAGGGATTAGCGAGCGGACTAGAATTCCAATGCGTCTCTTGGTTACCGGGTCTAGACTATGACGCTGTCACCTTCGGAACAGAACAGAGAAACAAGAATGACGTGTGATCAATGATCGCGCGTTAAACAGCTATTGAGCACTAGTCCGCGGACAGCCCCTGCTGTCGGGTGAGCGACGTCGACACTGCCTAGTCCTTTGAGACTACCAAACAGAGAGAAAGCAGCGCTCTGCCAAGAGCGCTGTGACGTTTCGGACGAGGAATTATCGGCCGACACAAAAAGTATTTACTAATAACCCGTTTGTAACAATCAATCTCTCGTAGTATAAGTAGGGCAGATTTTCATGTATTAACTTAACAAGCTACCTACCCCCCACGTACAGTAATAAAGTTTTCAGTGAATCTGGACTTGTTGCGACGCGTAAGAGTTAGTAACTTCGAGTCTCGGCTATACCAGAGAGTTAGCGAGCTCACTAGAGAAATTGAAATAAGAGAGACGTTTTGGATACGAAACTTCGGTTTTACTTGAGAACGAACGAGACCCGGTATCAGTGAAGCTGCGCCGGTCTCTAGAGAGAAACCTGAGAGAAAACATCTGAGAGAAACTCTGTTCCATTTTCTGGTTCAGTAGTAAGACGAGAATTGTATTGTGCCGGCCTCTGAGTAGGTCTTGAGGAGTAGTACGAGAGAATCAGCCAGCTTGAGCTGTTCTAGCAGTTGCACGAAGTGTGACAGGTGTGCGCAGTTGGACCTCACGGCACCGTTGTTAGAGCGAGCGCACTGTGTGTGAGGACTCGTGGGGACGTTTAGTAAAGGAATTGTGTACTGTGATTGAAGAGTGCCGAGGGCCTCTATCGCGACGAGTTTAGGACTCAGACTTAGCGAGCTAGAAAAGGAAACGGAGTCGCGCGCAGTAGAACCTAGCGGCGATTTGTATTTTAGCGAGCTCACTGAACGGACTTGATTGTTTTGCGGATCTGCGTGTCCGTGTGTATTTTCTATTGAAATATCATCTGCCTTGAGGGTTGCGTGGTTCGCCGTGCTCTCTTGTAAAAGTTCCGAGGAAACCGAGAATTTGAGATTTGCTTGACAATTGTACGCGATCGCGTTGCATTACTTAGCGAGCTCTCTAAGATATTTTGAGATACTGTCAGGGCGCAAGTAGAATTAAATTCCTTGCTCCCTTCCGCACTTATTGAGATTGGTGTGTGTGTGTGTTAGTGGGATTGAGTAGTGGTTTAGAGTGTTGTTCATGCTAGGCCGCACTTAGTTTCACGAGTGCCCGTCACCAGCCTCGTCAACGTACCGCACTAGGCTCATCACGACATATCATGGAGCCAGTTTGGGGTCAGGTCAGGTCGAAGTATTTTGTACCAAGCCGGAATTCAAACCCGTCTCAGGAATTCACTAAAGTAGGTAAAGGCTTCAGAATTGAGACAAGTATTACCTCCCGACTTCACCGGCACACGATCCTCGATAACTGTCTACTGGTAGATGCCAAGCTAAATGGTAAGCCACTAGCACGTTCCTAATTAGCGTTGTCTTGACCTTAGATTCTTTTCTAGATGGATCTATTCATCGATATGGTGCTACTGTAGCCTCTTATGTGACTCTTGCCAACAAGCAACGATTCGTCTTTGGACATCAGTGTGTGAAGAATTTGAATGGTTTTATTGACATGTCTTATTATCTGATAGAGAGGGAATGGATTACCGACCGCCCTCCAAGTGCAAGCGACGCGCCTGCAGGATATTACATCCGATCAAACGATAATGAAGAAATATCACCTTACCGGGTTTTGAATGCACGTCCACGATTCCTCCTGATTACAGGTGCCGACGGGTCAGGCAAGACGACGCAACTGCTCAGCATTAGAAATTATGGGAAGGCTTTCGGATACTCGGTCATTTAGTGCGTTCTTTCACCGACAAAGATGAGAGCACTGCTGATTAAGAGTAGCCTGCCCTTGCCCTTGCCAGTGGACAAAGATGAGGAGACCTTCTGGAAATCTGTCTACAGGGCCATTCAACCCCCTATAGAGGATTTGAATCCGTTTTCGAACAGGAAAGACTTCTTGAAGTACCTCGGCGGGATAAAAGGGGACCTCGTTCTTCTTGTTGATGACATCGACAGGCTCGCTACCGTTTCACGGTGTATCCGCACCGATTTTTTCGCTGCTCTTAATATCCATCGCAAAGCACGCTCTGAATTTCGCCTCGTTGTTACGGGGACGTTGGACGCCACGAAGTTGGGGAGAATTTCCGATATACAGCCTTTTGACCTGCTTAAGAATGACTGGCATGCCCAGGTTCCTTCCTGTTCTCGTTCGAAAGTGGAGGAAGTCTTCTACACGTTCCAAAACAACGATCATTTCATTCTTGATTCCAATGTTGTCGATGATATATGGCTGAGGTCTGGCGGGTGCGTAGCAGATTACAGTCGAATACCTAATTTATCCCTGATTCGTGGCCCCCAGCCATCCAGCTACAGTCTGTTTCTGCGGACAGTTCATCCGAGATAGATTACGAGTGCTATTTGATGACCAGGTCCGACACATATCACTCGCTGCCTGGAAACGACGTACCATCCAGGAGCTGTACCAATGGATAGGCCTCAGTCCAGCTTACAATAGGGTGCTTCAAGCGCTCCAAAAAGCTGATGAGGATACGATATTCTATCTCCGCTATCACTTCCTTGGCAATCTGGACTTCGTTCCCATCCCTTACGATGAGGGTATCCTCGTCGATTCTTTGACAACCGAGGGCATACTCGTCAAGCCGGACATCGCTAAGTCTGAATATCGGATGGCTTCAGCATTTGTAGACGGCTTTGTACGCCAAGCACTGCTTTCCACTCGATATCCTATACATCCCGACGATGCGCTGCCAGTGGTCGACAAAAAGCTTGTGGTCTTCGATGCTATCAAGAAGGCGACCCGGTGTCTTGATTGGTATCTCGTGTCTATAAGTCCCCCGCGCCAAGGCCTGTATGATACCGAGTTGGCAAGAATCTTCACGAATTGGATGAATGCATCTGAAGGCTGGTCCGCCACCAACGACTGGCACTCGGGCACTGTCGGCCTTCATTCGTACATCACCATAAAGAAAGAAAGAACAGCCACCAAGTACACGATTGTTATAGCTGTACTAGCAACGAGGGATGCAGCTTCTGCCCGCTTACGGGTATTGGGATTGGCTGAGTATAAGGAACTCATGGGGGCGGATGAAGCCTGGCTTGTCCAATATTCACGTGAAGATGACTACGAGCAGATTTGGCAGTCGTCGAACCCGCTGGAGAAGGGGGTGAATGTGGTCTATTTTGAGCATGATTCCCTTTTTAAGACGGCTATGATGAGTGCACAGTGGAGAGACGCTCAAGGTCAGGCTCACCACGTTATGAAAGAGGACTTCAAAATATTCGTAATGCCTCCGCGATGAGATTAGGTGTCTGTATGGAGCTATATGTATTTCTCGATAACATTTTTATTGAAAGTCTGAGCGCCAGTCCTGCGAGGAATCCTTGTGCCTGTGTGTCGGACTCAAAACGAAGTTCACTCTTGAAATAAAGGGGTAAGAAGGGTCCGGCTTGTTTCTGCCGGCTTTCATCAAGTCGACTCTCTTGTTCCTTCCTGCATGATATCATATAGAACGCAGTGTCTCCGTTAAACCGGAAAGAGATACTTGTTACAACTCGAAGCACCGCTGTATCCACTACCAAGCACTCCCTTCCCCGATTTAAACGCCGAACAGGTAAACAAGCAGAGTTCCCAAAAGAAACGCTAATGACACGAAATGCTTCAACGAAACCGGGTTGGCAGATTCCAAGCACATCGAGAAGAATGATGCCAGAAAGGATACCAAGCTGACCTCCTGCATTAGTTGAGGAGACAAAATTCAGAAACCGTGGACTTACCCCCACATAAGAAGTGCGTAAGGAGTGCTGTACATGATCGACAATCGTTCAAACCCTATATTCTGCTGCCAGTGCCGCTCGAGGAAATCCGTCTGTGAGGCAGTGAGATTGTCAGTAGAGTTCAAAGAGATCAAACGCACCACGACTGAGAGGTCGGCATGCTTCAGGGTGTTGTGGTGACTCATGAGTAAAAGGCCGATGATGATAGTAGCCATGTTACTGGTGACAGATAAATAGCATAGAATTTGGGTCACAGAACGGTGCTGCTGACTCGCACCCTTATCGTCGACCGAAGGTATAGCGAGAAAGGCCATATTAACCGCGAGAAGGATGGTCGCCTAGCCGTGTCATCTATGCAACACTTCCTTGAAACATATCACGGGAACACGCGCACCTGTCCGACGTGCTGCTGCCATTTATCCGTAATCTGCTCTATGAGATGTTGCCACGGCCCCCTTGAAATCAGTCTATCCACCCAGACCTTATGTAACGAAGTATAGTGTTTAATCGGCGCATAGAATAGTAAAATGTTCATCGTCCTGAACGGAATGGTGCGCTTCCTGTTGTTATGATCGTATCCGAACACAGATTCATCCCGACCGGTTCGAGCGTCCCGTTGACCGTGATAGTTAAAAATTTGATCGCGTACTGGTCGTTACAATCGGTTAGTGTTAAGCAACAAAAAAGATGTGATACTCACACAAAGCCATCATGTACGCCGCTGAAGGTTATTTCAGCGAAAACAGCTGGCAGGTATGATAGACTAGGCTTGCCTGCCACTTCGGATGCGTCCAATTCTGAGATGAGGGCTCCGTTGTTGGCAACGCTATTGATAGAGTACGATGTCTTACTTTCTGCTAAGATGATGCTTTTGCTCATAATTTTCAGCGTGTCAATGCCGCGAGTCACGGTTGAAGTTTCGGACATGGTTACATCTGCGGAAAAGAAGAGTTGAGTTCTATATTTCGCGATGGCAAGAGACGAAGGGGGGGAATTAAATAACCTGTTTCAGCGAGCAAGATAGATTTTTGAACTGTGTTCCACTGTACTTTCGTAAGTCGGTGAAGGTCGCTGAAAAAATAGTGATGGATCCTTGGAGATATCACTATCGGCAATCATCAAAGGATGCGAAGATCATTACCAGTATTCTTTCTGTAGGTACCCTTCCGGAATACGTCAGCCTCGCGGCGCAACGTGTTCAAGCTGCCAACTTACTGCGGATCAAATCAGGGCTCATTTCTCCTCTGAGCTCCGACAGATAATCATCCAATGTGAACTTGGAGAGCCAGAAGACACACTCCGCATCGTGGTTGACAAAGTAATATCTGCAACGAAAGCAATCATCACCTTCCCACGCAGGCAGCTCGTACTCTGTAATTTCTACGTATAGATGCCAGGACTTGACGCGATCGAAGAATTCGGACCTTTTCGAAATGGCGTCCTTGAGTATACTGATGTATCTGGCTACCTTCTCGACAAAGTCTCTGTCATATAACCACTCTTCGGTGATGACTTTCTATAATAATTCTGAGATTAAATTCCACGATTGAATTGGGAAGACGCACATCGTGTTCATGATAAAAATAGGGCTTACCGTCTGAATGCGTATGTTTCGTCCAACCCACAGGCAGAACTTCTTCCTCTCCGCTACGACGATGAGTCAAAAATTTGACGGCCCCGTGAAATGGTACACGTACGTTTGAGGCGAGATGCGCCTATATGTGTTGAAGTCAATTTGCATAGCAGGTACTGTGAATTTGCCTAGGGTAAATTCGTCTCTAACCACTAAATGTTACTTATCATTAAACCGAGTGAAACAAGAGCACTGACATGAGCGTCTTCCTTTTGTAGTGTCCAATACTAGACGGAAGCAATTCTTCGAACTCTTTCTCGACATTGGACCAGTTGTATGTAGACTCGGGTATACCGCTTTGAGGTATGACTATCGATTCGCTAGACGCCGGGATCGGTGAACTGGTAACTGTGGTAACCTCTCGTTCGACAACGATCTGCGAGGCCGACACATGGTCTTCATCAGGAGTGTCTGGTATCTCCTGGGATTGTGCAGCAGGGCTGAAAATTGACCGCATGATTTATCGACGGGGACGGTGGCTTGTAAAATGGCTTAAGTAGTTACATAGACGCCAAATTGTCCGCTGAAACGGCTTTCGTTGGGGTCTCGGATATGTTATACGTACCGAAATCACCGTGAGCGCTGCAGGCAATACGTACATTACGACCGTTGACTGTATTTGCAGGACAGTGCTAGGCCAGTCTCGTAAACCAGACTCAACGATCCGTATGAAGAAGGGTCAGACGGGTCGCTCAGATGGATAGGAAAATATAGTGAGGTCAGTAGGGTCGGCAGTGCAGGCGCTAACGAGTCGGAAATCCAGAATCGACAGAAACAGGTCTTATCATCACAAACTCCGCCAGATAAGAGGAAGAGCACAAGTTCGTTAGCCTCAATCCCGGGATTAGATATTAACGAATGAAGCACAAAAGCTAGTACTGCGATGAAGGCGCACGATGCGAACATGGGGGGTGAGACATGAGGCTCTCAAGTGGCTGTGTCGAAAAATGTGGCTCAGTAGAATACTCTGGTCCTCTTCTGTATGTTACCGCTGTGTGTTACCTCTGTATGTTACCGCTGTGTGTTCGCGTTTTGGATGTTCCGTCGTGTTCGTTTTGTGTGGTTCCGTCGTGTTCGTGGTTCCGTGTTATTGATGTTCCTTGTGTTACCACTGTGTGTTCGCGTTTTTGGGGATTGTGGGCTACAGGCCTCCCCTCTCGAGTCTTGCTCGACGTCCCCTTGGGGTCTTCCTCACCGGTTGTGTCTTTCTTTTCGCTTACTGATGTGCGCAGTTATCAAACATGACATAAGCAGACTGCGCATCGGCTTCTCTCCTTCCGTCTTTTTGTATTCCTTTCACTCCCACTTCCGCATACTGCACTGGTGTTTTGCCAGACATTCAATATCGTTCTGGCAACAGAATACAATCCTCGTTCTTGTTCGTTGTTGGTTCGCTTGTCCCTGCAACACTTTAAATTCGTGAGATGTCCTTGGCTGGCAACTGAGGGTATCGCAGCGACATGGAGGGTTGTGGTCTGTGACACGTTTCGTGGCGGCACAGAATCCCGGCGTTCCTTTTTGGGACCTCGTCCGGTCATCTATCTATCTATCTCTGCGAGCGCTAACCTCAAAGCTCCTAGCGCCTTGCGAAGTACACTAGTAGTGGAATAATATATTGCTATCGTCCTATCTATCCGACCCCACTGGCCTGGGTCAAGGCTCGGCCACTTCCATTCATCTGACCAATGTGACCCTGACCTAACTGACCCTGGTCAGTAACAACACTGTTCAGTCGGACGGCTTGGTGGACAGGCAGGTAGGCAGGCAAGCTTGGTAGCAACGGCGCAGAGAACATTGGCTGTTTCCTTTTAGGGACCGCTTGCCAGTGCGACTACTACTACTACTACTACTAGTGCTCTAAGCAGAAACAGAAAAGAACAAACCAACAGCGATTGACTTGACGACGCCTGTCAGGACACCCAGCACAATAGTAGCATTTCGCCGCCCGAATCTCGCCATACATATGTGAATATAGTCGTCTATGACAGTACGTATTTTAACCAGTGCTATTCCCTCAATATTATGACCTCCATTGAGGCGCAGGACTAGTAAATTGGGAGGAAGGAATTGTGATGTAGACGTACTTGGATTCACAATGCTGGCTAGAAGATTAACATCACCGTGGAAGGAACGACAGGCTAATATAGTAGTAGACGAAGGACAGAAACACAAGCACGGAGGGAATCATGATGACGCCAGTCCTCGTCGAAAAAGTTGCAGTGACCTACAGGCAAGGCAAAGGTAGTAAGTAAGTAGAAGCGAACCAGATAAATTAAGAAGAAGGCCCTGCCAAGTTTCCCGGTTGCCGGTCCGGGTTCGCTCCGAGCATTCATCAAGTGGACTCTCTTGTTCCTTCCTGCATCAGCACCACTCTCGGGAACATGAAAATGTAAGTCTATTCCCGAACTTCGAGTTCACTGATCTTCTTTCTTCGAAGTACCTTTATGTTTCCTGTACACCAAGCTTTTATACCCTCGAAAAGCCTACAACTCCGTGGACATTCGGAATGATTCCTTCAAAGAATCCACCAAAAGCATGCGGAAATCATCATGGTGTTCGGCTCGTAGACGGCGACAGTCACCGGACCCTGTGGAAGTCAAACTGGCGTCGGCTACATTCGGGTATTCACGGCAAATCGTGTGGATCCAATCCTGCATTCAACTCTGCATTACGTCTCCGATTCTGAGCTCAGATCTTCCCCCCAGTGCTAGGTAAGTTTTATGTAACATCACACCTTTCCCCACAGTTGAACCTTTTCTTTTGATCTCAGTTAGGACCTTTCCATCTTGAAATGGACACCGTACCCACGGCTGTGAGCGTCTATCTTTCTAAAAGCTACCCCGCTAACCGCCTCCTTCAGATCGCAGGGCAGTGGTTCCAGTCGTTTTCGGAAGCTATACATTCGCAAGATGCAAGCGCTGTCTCTTCTTGCCTTTTCTCGGATGGATATTGGCGCGATCTTCTTACTCTTTCGTGGGATATTCGCACCTTGCATACTGCTTCGACTATCAAGACGTTCTTAGAAACAGACAATCACCTCAAGAACTCAGGACTGCGTGAATTGAAACTTGAGGGTGAGCCTGTCCTCGTTGAGGCCAAGCCTGGTGAGTACCGTTCTACACGCGTGTCACGGTTTGTAATATGACTAGGATTTACTTGGATACAATGTTTCTTCGCGTTTGAAACGGGCGTCGCCCGCGGACGGGGATTCTTCCGGTTAATGCGGGACAATCTTGATGGCTCTTGGAAAGCTAAGTAAGTAGCCATTGTTAAGGCCGTCGTCAACGTTGTTTTTAAACCTTTCTTCAGAGCGCTTTACACCGGGATTGAAGAGCTGAAGGGACACGAAGAAAAGCTGGGGAAGGTATGTGTTCTCGATGATCTTGTTTGTAAGGTGGACCGTGACGACTTCTCCGATACAGACGCGACCCAACAGTGTCGACTATGCTCATCACACGGACCAGGAAGAGCCAGTAGTACTGATAGTCGGAGTGGGGCAAACCGGTTTGTCTCTTGGAGCGCGACTCAAACAGCTCAACATCAGTACGATACTCATCGAGCAAGTCTTCCCTCGTACCTACATATCTACCATCCTAACCCGTGCGACAGCAAGAATGATAGGGTCGGTGACAATTGGCGAAAGCGGTACAAGTCTTTAGTTTTGCATGGTGGGCGCTATGTATATCGCTGTTAAATGAACGGTCTCATATGTTGCCATTGCAGATCCCGTTTGGTTCGACCACCTTCCTTATGTCCCCTTCCCCGACCACTGGCCCAAATTGTGAGCCTGGTCATTCTATGGCGTGATGATGGTCGATTAACCTACATCTAGTTCACCCAAAGACAAGCTTGCGGACTGGTTTGAAGCATATGTAAGTTGCCGACTCACTTCAATCACTAGAAAGTTCATGAACATTTATTTCTAGGCCATCATCATGAATTTGAACATCTGGATGCGAAGCTCAATCAAATCCGCCGCATACGATGAGGCCTCGCACACCTGGGCAGTGACAATATCACGTACTGGACATGCCGACCAAGTAATCAAACCGAAATTCGTCGTCCTTGCTACAGGTGTCAGCGGAGAGCCAAATATCCCTGTGTTCAAAGATCAAAGCTTATTCAAAGGACCCGTCTATCATTCTAGCCAGTATAAGTCTGCAGAAGGATTTAAAGACAAGAAAGTGAGGATGTGGTGTTTGGCTTCGGTTGTTCTTCTGTGGTACTGACGTTCTTATCGATAAGGCTGTCATCATCGGGTGTTGCAATAGCGGCCATGAGTACGCCAAACTCATCACCCTTGTATTAGCACCAGTCTGATCATCTAAAAGTATTGCACAGGACTTTTACGAACATGGCGCAGACGTTACGATCGTACAAAGGTCTAGCACCTATGTTATGTGAGTCGCCTACATTGCCCTCACTTTTCGATTTACATAACACCTTACTAGATCCTCCACCGCTGTCGGAATCTTACTTGGCGCTGTATATGAGAAAGGAACTCCGCCGACAGAGGATGCCGATATCATGAACTTTTCGCTTCCTGTTGACATGTATAACGATTTGCACACCTATGCGACCGAGCAAGTGGCTGAACTAGATCGTGATGTGTTAGAAGGGTTGCGGAAAGCTGGGTTCAAGCTTAACACTGGTGAATATGCTCGGTGTCTGCTAGGTTACCTTTTTATTGATTTGACGGTTAGGTATAAACGGGGCGGGATTGATGCTGACGTACCTGTCTAAGGGAGGGGGGTACTGTAAGGGAGCATTTACGTCTTGTCTATGCTGTTCATTGATCCCCGTCAGACATCGACGTTGGCGCATCGAATCTCATCGCCGAGAAGAAGATCAAGATCAAACAGGGCCATGAAATTAGTGAACTATGCCGCTCTACTACAACAGTGGATAGACACTAACCAGGAACAGGCAATTTTACTCAGGATTCCCTTGTCTTCGACGATGGGACAGAGCTCGAGGCGGATATCGTGGTCTTGGCCACTGGATACCAGAATATGAAGACTACGGCCATCAGGATACTCGGACCCGAAGCCGAACGCATTAGCGAAGTCTGGGGCCTTGATTCCGAAGGAGAACTCAACGGTATTGCAAGATCTACTGGACATCGTGCGTATCTCACAATCACTTACTATTTGCAAGAACTGATGCGGTGACTTTCATAGCTGGCATATACACCCTGGGAGGAAACCTTGCTCAGGCCAGGTTCTTGAGTAAGCGGCTCGCGTTAAGAATTAAAGCGCAGGTGGAAGGGCTTGCCCCATTTTGAATATGAAGTCTATATCCTTGGTGTAAATTCTACTTCGAAAGCATGTCAAATCAAAGTACAAGTTCAAGACGCGGTAACATATAAGACGTTTGTAGTTCATCGCCTAAGTCTTTAATAGTGGATACAGTACGACTACGGTGGACACCGTCCAAGTTGTTGTTTGCCCATACAAGTAGTTTGACGATACACTCATCCCATACACTATTTTGAGGACGTAGGCTAGCCAAGGCGTAAACGAGATCAGTGCGGTTGTTGTGGAGTAAAACCTGGCTTATCGAACAGAGGTTGTCCGGGTCGTAGATGTATGCCAGCTGAAGCTCATGCTCCTGTAAGGCGAAGAAAGATGGCTCGGCGACGATGGTGGAAATATAAGTAATAACGATATGTTTCCAAGTTGCCACACCATCAAAACGGATACGGTGATGTAGTCGTTGCAGAGCGTGCTCGTCTCGGAACACTTGGTAAAAGATGACTGACTGCCATTGGGGATTGAGACAGTAAAGCAATAGCCTATTGGCACTTGCATGTATGCCTTGCTCAAGTTCAGCGTCGACTTGAGTAGCAGAGAGTATGGTCCGAACCACATTAGTTGCGAACACTCTACTCGGGGCGCTCGTTATCTCCAAAACAACATTGTACGGAGAGCTAATTGCAAAAAGAGGTGCAAGAGTAGCCAAAGTCGTCAAGCGTATGTTCATCTCCTCTGTAGTCGATTCCAGACTAGAAAAAATTCTGGTTTCAACTAGACGACACAATGTGTCTCGAATGGTTCGCAATTCATGCGCTCGTGCACGTGTTTCATGTTCTGATCCGAGGGGAAGTTTGTGACGGCGCAAGTAATGGGAGAGGCATTGCACCAACATGGGATACCATTTAAGAGTGGATGGCCTTTTTTCCGAGACATCGCCGGGAGGTGGAGCATTGCTGCTCTCAGGCTGGCGGGATACCTCACAAACTGACAACACAAATCCCAGCAAAAGCTCGAGTTGAAGAGGGATGAAGTAAAATTGGCTGTTGCCACTTTGTGTGCGGTACACGTCAAAGAGTAAATCCACCATCGACGTCACCATATCTCTGTTAGGCGCGGTGATTGTGGTCGAATGAGAATCATTTACGAGCTCTGCGCCAAGAAGGAAAAATGAGTTGTCTTGCAGTATTTCGAACAATGCCAGCTGCATCAAACTCAGTCGGTAATTGAAGAGCTGCAATCGTGCTTGACGTAAGAGGAGGATCCAAAGAAAAGGGGGTAACTTCAGGTCTGCGAGATGTCCCGACAAGCAATGCACCAACAATCGGCGAGCTGAGCTCCCCCGCCCCAACACACATGTTGTGGTAGCCAGGAGAGCCGGGTGCTTGGTAAATGACAGATCGGATGGATGGAGCATCGGATCATCCAGCGTAATGGTTCGGTGAAAGGATAAATCGCGCCCTATGGATAACTCAGCGTCGAGTTGCTTCAGCTGTAATACCGTCCTCCACATAACCTCCGCCTTTCGTTCCGCCCCACGACAGGGCTCTTGCCATGATGTAGGCAGGTGAGGAGGGTAACATGAGTGTATTTCCTGCACTAAATCTCTGGAAAACATCTCTACGTCCAAGAGACCCGAAGTAAACCCCGACCTGAGACCGCTAACAGACTCGAGCGCGATCTGTCTGATTGTTGGATTGGAGGAGGTAGTGTAGAGCCAGGATATACAGTCGGCATCAATTTGGTCAGCCGAACCGTAAACGGTGTTGCGTTCAGCTTCTTTCAACGACATAAACGGTGAGCGCGCGACGAGACCATGAATATGACGATCCATGGGAGAGATCCAACGGCCGTGCTGTCGACAGACATGAAGCCAGGTCGCAGCTACATTCCACAGCCTGTCAGCTAGCCGACAAAGAATATAGCCGTAAATGCTCAGAGGTGTCTTGTACGGACACTGGGGGTATACAACAGGGAGCAGGTTGGATATGACATAGAACAAATAGACTATCCCTGAGATTGTAGCCACGATATAGGCTGCCCTGAGCTGCAGCGATAGCAGTGAAAGGATCAGTCCGATGAGAAAAATCGCAAGGGAGATATGTAGAAGTACAGGAAGGCATCCAATAATCATGGGAACCTGCCACTTGTGTAGGGCTGTGTATCGAGACTGTCGTAGACGGGCGCGCTCACGGGCGCTCCCAGATGTACCGGAAACATAATGGTGCATCCACTGCTTCGCGAGAACCGCTACTAGAGCCGTGATGAGACTAAAAAGGAGGCTCGTGAACCACAAATTGTAGGTCCAGACGTCGAGATTGTCTGGCGAAAATGTGTCGAAGGGCTCGATCATCGGGACGTCATCAACCGGTGTTCCCTTCGCTGTAGCACGATGTACCGCGATGAGCTCGACGATAAGCAGAGAAGAAATCTGCGCAAAGTCGGGTTTTAAACTTTCTGATGCCTGGACAACGAACGTTGTCACTACTGCAGAGAATAGACCTGCCTGCTGACTGTCAGTAATAATTCAGTCTAACAAGACGGCATGAGACGTACGAACACAAGGAGAATATCAATCGTATCTCTGTATTGCTCCATGACCTCAGCGTCAGAGACCGCTGCCTCGTCGTTATAGGTCCTCCAGAATCTTGCGTTGGGTGCCATCTCTTCTCCCACTGCATCCGGAGGGTATTTCTGTTTGAAATCATACGTCGAGTCGAAGACAAAACCTAGAAAATGTTAGTAATGAAACTGGTAAAAACATTATACGTGGTACCTTGCCTGGACTGGTATCGCTGACCCGTCTTCAACATCATTCTCGCGAGTATCGGTGTTGTTGTGCTGTCCTGGCCGTTGAGCAAAGGAGAATTGTGATGTGGGTACCTTGACGCTATCGACTGTCGCTCATCAAGCCCAGAAGTAACCCTAACCCTCCGGTTCACGCCTATGTTTACCATGTTGATTGATCGGCACCGCTAAGACGGGGATGATGAGGGTATCTCAGCAATTACGCCGGCATCTAGCATTATTTCCACAACTAGTCGCACCTATGTAGTATTTCTAATAATATCGTATATTACCCATCCTCAAGGCTGAATTTACACGTTTTTCTTAGCCTCCAACTCCCCGGTCCCATTAGCTTTTTCCACCTCTTGCTGAGCACGGCGTTTTTCCCGCCTCTCCCTTCCGCGCGTGACCATCTTCTTCGGTTCGAGCTCAGCAAACAGATACTTGCACACAACCTCGATGACCCAGCATCCAGCAAAGTCGACAATCATGCTTGTAGTCAATCTGACTTTGAACTGAGGGCAACATTAGAATGGGCAAATGCAGCACTGAAAAGAAGGAACGCGTACAGAACTCTCCATCTCCACGATCTGGAGCCATCGGTTCAGTTCAGGCATAAAGTCGGTGGCACCGGAGAACGCGACAGCGCTTGCAGAAACGAGCCCCCACCACAACGCATTGTTCTCACTAATTCCTTCACGGAATGGGCGACCCTATAACCAGCCAGAGCAAAATTTAGTACGATATACAGAAAAATACTCTAATCACGAACCTGGAAGTTGATGGCAAACGTAGAGACTTGCTGCGATAGACCCAAGAGGTAGATAGCAGTGTTCAACAGGCTTGGTTCGAATTTAGCCTCGAGGTCAATGGGACCACGTCTAAAATGGTGGATTAGATTTGTACGAGCATGAAGCTTGAAATACTAACTCTTCAAAGACACGCGACAGCTCTGTGATATAGACAAGCGTCGCTATATGCAGTGCGAACTGAAGGAGTATAGACAACAGAACATAGAAATTGAAGATATTGCCCAATGGTCGCTCTCTGGACAATTTATCCACCGGCTACAGCAATGCACAAGTAAGTTATCACGATCTCAAGCAAGACACGACGCAGAGACGAACCTTAGCACGAGATATACACAGGAAGCAGACCGACATCAACATCCCCGTGATCGTAACCTGATAGTCTCCATACTTGATTCCGTCCAGATACTGAACGCTCAAACTGTATGCAGTGATCAGACAGTTCAGCGCTAGAATCTTGTACATCTGGATCGTCGCGACAAGGGTACAACGACCCTGCCGAATGATGTGCGCGACTAACAAGAAACCTGTGAGTAGAAAGAATGCATAATGAAAGGGAGACGTACTGGCTGCTACATGAGATAGCTTCGACGTAAACGGGGCCGCACAGGAGGCATCACCCAATTTAATCTTAGGAACGTCCTCTTCACCCTCCATGTCTGCGAGTTTGTCCGTGATGCCAGCCAAATCGAACTACAAAGCCATTAAGACGACGTTCATCGTTGACACAAAATGGTTTACCTTTTCCATGGGGTTTCTCTTTCGAGCAACTTGTAAATTGGCCGCGGCCGCTTGCTGAGCCTGAACGGCATCAGGGAAAAGATGCGCGATAGCAGGCGGCACCGGCGGAGGCGGCTGGTTGAACCTTGCAGATATCTTCAACTGGCTCTCATAGACCTTCTTGATACGCTCAAACTTCTGATGCTCCGCAATCTTCTGGAGATCTTCAGGTGTCCCGTCTAACAAAGCCACACCCACATGTGCCTGTTTCAGCGCCCCAACATCATTGGTACCGTCACCAGCCATGAGAGTAATATATCCAAGAGTTTTGAGTGTCGTGAGAATGTATTCCTTTTGGGCAGGTGACACACGGGCGTAAACCCATGTGTTCTGCACGAGATCCTTCCAAGCAGGACGGTTCTCATATTGCTTCATAGCAGCTCCTGTGATGCAGATATCGTACTCCTCAAACAGGGATGTATCGATTGGCTCTTCCGGATTGACGGGAATGATTTTGCTTTCGTCCACGGTACGCCAAACAAGATCTAAGAGAGACAGCTTTAGATCAAGAGATAATAGGCGATGTAAGCTACTGACCAGCTTCATGTGCGGCGTCTTCCTTCAGATCAAGAATGAGAGCCTCACGGTCAACAATTTCGACATCCCTCGCAACATGGACTGCTGTCAAAGGGTTGTCACCAGTAATCATAACGCACTGAGAGAGTAGCGTAAATTATAAAGCACAACCCGGGGGAAAAATGGTCTTACTCGGTGCGAGGAATCTGCCAGCATCTTGAGCACTTCAACCGCGTCGGATTTCAAGGGACAATGGAAGACTAAGAAACCGGCAAAGGTGAGGTTGTTTTCGACTTGCTCTCGAGGAAATTTGTTAATCTGTCCTTGTAGTGTTGGTGAGTGCCACCACTCGATCAATGAGTGAACGCACCTTGTCCACCGACATCGGCTCCATTTCCTTCATTCCAAGTGCCAAAACACGGCTCCCATTCCTCGTGAACCATTTATACGTCTCGTCATAGTGATCAGGGACAGAAGAAAGCATAGTCTTGATCGTTTCGGGAGCGCCCTTGACCGCAGCCAGCGTTTTGCCTCCAGGAAGGCTGGACAGAGTCGACATGCGCTTGAGGGCCGAAGAAAACTGGAACCGCCGACGGATCGTTATCTGTTGCTTGTTTCCAGCGCCCGAAGGGCCCACGACATTGCCTAAGATTCCGCGTCAGATTTGGTGGAACATTCAAGTTTTGGCGCTACTAACCTTTACCAAGGTCCCACGCTAGTGCTTCAAGTGTCGTCTTCTCCATGGGATCGCCGACAATAGTGCCGTCATCTAACCTGACCAGAGCATGAGCGGCGGCCAGGCAAAGAATCGTTTCTCTTGAGGCCTCCTTGACACTTGTGAGTTTCTTGGCGTCATGTTGACTAAATATTTGTTAGTGACGGAAAAAATAGAATTCAATAGAAGACATACTCCACGCCAACAATACCCTCCAAAACCAAGTTCTCGGCCGTAATGGTGCCAGTTTTATCAAAGCAACAAACATCAACCCGACCGGCTGCAGGTATCCGGAATGGCTCCGTGCAGAAAATGGCTACGAAAGGAAAGGAAGTCAGATACAGAAGCGCGATCACTTGATTGCAACAGACCGAATTTGGAAAGCGCGACAAGAGATGTATTTACGGCGAGAGACAATTCCATGGGTAATTCGGGGGGCACCACGCTGGTGATAATGAGTACGCAGTCCAACAGAAGCTTTGATTTCTTGAGGTCTCTCTCAATACCTGGTTGAAGGTTTCAGCCAACGAAGCTCGCAGAAATGCATGAAACACGGACCTTTTACCCATACATACCAACTTGCGGCGATAGCAAAGATGAGAAGGAACCCGATGAACAAGAAAGACTCTAGGTTATTTGCAGATACGCGGTCTGTTGAAAATATCATGGTTCGCACAAGCTGTCCTTGCGATGTTCCAAATCCAGTACGGAGAACAATGCCAAGGCATCCGTTGTCCGGCGTCATAATAGGTGATTCCAGTTGTGCTAGAAACATATATGATCGGTTTGTCCACGTATCCAAAGGTATTGTACATACTGCTCGGTGTGGCTTGGAGAATCTTGGTACCACTAAATAAGACAGCATTCTTGTGGTTGCCGTCAACATCTAGGTTCTCCTTGGCATCCAGAAGTTGGATGGATTCCTTCAGTAGTGGGGTTGACTCCCCAGAAAGCATAGCCTCGTTGACGATGCAGGTGCCATGGGCGAGAAGAATATCAGCGGGGACTGTTGTCTCTGTTTGCTGGCGGGCTGAGCAATGATGAGCTTCTGCTTCCCAACGAACATGATTTGGACGGACCAACAGAAACCACATCACCAGGAAGTAATTTATCAGTCTGTATCTCGGTCCATTTCCCGTCGCGATAGCACTGAATAGGATAAGGGACAACCGACATCGTCCTGAACTCAGATAAGGTCCGCACTCGCTAATTTAAAATTGGTAAAGAGTCCCAAGGGTAAACATGTGAAAGTAAATACCTGCCAAACCACAGTACATTCAAATACCACCAGCATGAACAGCGTGAAGAGGCTGTAGTACCAATATTCATCCAGACACCAGAGTGCGACACAAAAGATCTGGAAAACGAAGAAAGGTGCAGTTGCGTGTTCGTTGAACAGCTCTGTGAACGAAGGGATCGGGATGTCGAATTCGTTGCCGCCGTAAAGTGACTGGAGCGACTCTAATTTCTTTGATGATAGGCCAGTAGGTGTCAGGAACGTCGACAAGGGTGGTTTGCCTGAGGACGGATAGGGTAGACGCTCAAAAGCCAAAGGCGACGTTGAGCAGATGTTGTATGTATCTCGCTGGTAGCTGAATGTGTATGTCGAGACATCCTGGGGATCTTTCTTGTTCAAAAGAACGATGTCGCCCTTTCCGCGGTGTAAATGGGGGATAATGCGTATACAGTCGGCGTCGACCAACGTCGATGCCTATGTAGCACGAGTTAATCTTTGAAGAAGGCTGCAGCGACGGTTACTGCGCACCTTTCTCGTCGTTATCCATGCCCTTGCTCCCGTACTCCATTTTGTAACCAGGAAACTCAATGCATGCCCAGCACCCAAAGAAACACATGCCAGAAACGTCCATTCCTCACTCACGAGCCATTGGTCGTACTTGACGTAGTATGCGTACGCCAAAAGAGGGTAGAGGCACAGAAATGGAACCGTGTATATATGCGTGTACCATGGAATCCTTGCATGAAGTGTGGCCCCAGCAATGTCCAGGGAATTGACCGCGATGGAGGTCCTGAAAAAGAAGATATAAACGACCGCCAGCCCTGGACAGCAATGTGCACCCACATTACAGTATAAAAGGGAAGAACAGCGGCGGCGCGTCCAAGTGCTGTACTCTGGACTGGACCACGTAGAAGTAGGAAGGGTAGACGGCTACTGAGCAGTGACACGCTTACCTGTCGTCGGCAATTTCGAAATCTTGGGGCTCGGCATCGGGACGGGACTGGGCCGGAACCAGCCTTTTGCCGAATCGCCGCCGAAGAATATTGCCAGAAACGACTTACAATGACTCTACGAAGTACGGGATTCAACACTTCAGCTTCCGTACTCTGACTATTTAGGCTGTTCGCCACAATTTAACCGCGTTACATTGTGGCCTTTACAATGACTTCAAGCGATTTATCACCTAACGGCATTCCATTGTCCTCTGGCTTCTGTAGTTCTGCTGCCACTCTGGAGACATTAATATAAATATGCTCGGAAAAACGTTCAACTCTACAGCTCTGAGGTTGCTCGACGTCGATATGAACTATCTCACTCCACCTTGTCGCTATTATTTCGCCTTTTCTATCGATGTGGCCGCGACTCTAGAGTTGTACTGCGACGGAGGCGATGATACTATGCTGCAAAAGCTGTCTGGTCTCGAGGGCAGAAAGTACGCCGGCTACTGCATAGAGGTACTATTCTAGACCTCCTGCTCATCTCGTCGCTGACGGGTTCGTTCTAGAAAGACCCTCCAACCGAGGGGGACGGTACCTTTCACACCATCAACATTCGGCCGGTGCAACAAGGCCCCACGAAGCCTTATCCTCGAGATCCCCATCATGCACGGCCTTGGATGTGTATTCCTATCCTACCTGAGACAGCTCATCCACGGTCAAGAACACCTCTGAAACTTTCGAAGCCTTTACCCTGGAGCAACTGTTACCATCCCACCTGCTACGATATCCGCGGGCGCATACCCAAGGAAATACGCAACTACTCGGAGACACCTCGACTACGCTGTTCATCCCCCACAGTCAACATCCCTCTCATGCAGGACGAAGAATTTTGCAAGCTTCTCCGGGCTGGAGTCGACGAGTATCGAGCCTTGAGAATTCTCAATGGCATAGAAGAGCGCCCAGACATATGCATGGACCCTCCAGACGACACATCCGAGACTTGCAAAACCTTCCTAGCAAAGATACCCGGGATTGAAGATCTTGAAGCGGACGATGGATTTACACCAGTTCTTCGTATCGACTACATCCTGACAAATGTCCCAGAAATATCCAATCCGTTGGAACTATGGGAAGACTGCGATCTTTTCCGGAGGTACGCAGTGAGATTCGATTGCTTCAGATCTCCCTCTCGAACTGATATTTGTTTCCAGAGTTGTCCGTGAATATCAACTTTCACGATACGGACCAGTTCTCCTCGTTGGTCCAGAGGGACCAGCACTTGACGACACTCTATCTAAGGATGATACCACCCTGGAGCCGTCTGACGATTCTATGGAAGATTTCGGCTCTGGATCCGACTATTCAGACACTTATGGAGTTCGGTCCTTACCTGATTCAGACGAGGCTTCCCAAACACCAGCCCGTAGGCGAAAAGGTGAGTATCAACTCTGACTTTCCAGTGCGGCTAGTAATGACATTTGCTTTCAAGGAAAATGGAGAATCAAGTCACCGATCAAACGGGCAATTGCAAAGTTCGTCCAGTTCGCGAAGTGGCGGCAGGTCTCTAGCAAGTCATCCTCGCGTCGGTGACAAGTAGACTAGATATTTTACAGCGCTTTCATTCGGAATTTCCACTCCGTAGCACTGTACTGCTATTGGGGCACTCTGAACATCGATCTCATGGTGCCACTGTAACTGCATAAATTTGTTTGGGATGGAAGTCGCTAAGCTAAGCTCTTATATTGCTACTTAACGAAAGTTGAATGAATACATTGTGAATGCAACCATCCTATCATGAGCAGTTGCGGAAATTTGAAATTATGAAGTGCCGGTCTGCCGCTGCGGCAATGTCCGTGCCGAAAGAGGACTGCTGAATTAAGGTTTCAGCCACCCTTCTCTCTTGCAACGAAAATATTGTACGTCCGGCTGCATACCCTCAGGATCACCGACGATGGCGAGTACACCCTTTTTCTTCCCCCACACCACTCTGACGACCCGATAATACAGCCTAAGCAAATCAGCGACATCAAGGAGTTCATTAAAATCACCCAGCGAAAGGATGCTGTCCGTGCGTGTCCTACACTTTTGTCTTCCAACATCCTGCTCATTTGTACTCGACAGAGGCCCGGATAAAAAAGGTCGCTCCCAAGGTCGCTGGTGGCAAGCAACAGACCAAGTTCAAAGTCAGGTGCTCACGGTATCTCTACACACTGTCGATAGACGACCCAGAGAAGGCGGAGAAGCTCAAGCAGAGTCTCCCTCCTGGTGCGTTGGTCCGTGCTATGGTGACCCCCATATACTGATGATGATCCCGTAGGTCTGACTGTCAAGGAGATCTCCCAGACACCAAAGAAGAAGTAGACGCCACTGCTTCCTTCCTTGTATTCTACACGGGTGTGCTGGGACGGCCTTACAAGCCGGTTGCGTCTGGGGTGTTGTATATCTGGGGAGGATATGTACGGATACACTTGTGCAGCGCGAAAAACTATTGCTCTTATGCATGCTTTAATCATGACTTCCTTCCCTCCAACACAAGTGCGACAACAACCTTTCGAATAGAATGACCTCAACATGGCCGTGAATTTAATCATCTGCAGACGCTATACAGCCTTTGCGATACACTCGGGCTCTTCTGCGCGCGAAAATGCATATCCCTGGTTATATCCAGGAGCCCCAACGGAATTATAAGTTACCAGTGGTTCCGGTCCGCTAATGGGCTTCCCCCTCAACATTACTGGCGACCGCACCTCTTGATCCTCCATATCCTTTCCCAGGTGCGCAGCGTAGCTTACTGCAATGAAATAGCTGTCTGTCCAGAAATTTAGAACAAAAGAAGGTACACCGAAAAACAAGCAACGAACATGTAAGGATAGCCCAGGATACCGTGTAAATGGCGACACCAGTGGCCTTGAATATTGCTATTCCATTCTGACACACGTTCTCCGTCAATCTGTCGGTTGCCCCGTTCATACATCGCTTCACGGTCTGCGTATCTTTCACTCGAAATAGCGAGTACAGAGCTACCACGCCAGAACCGATGCTCACACCCAGGATAATGATAAGAAGGACACCGTAAGCCTGGACGAGACCTCGTCTCTTCGTTATCGCGCTGATTAACCTAGCATTCGCATCAGAACCTGACTCATGCGCAGAAAGCGAGTTAAGGGATTACCCAAATAATCCAACCACGGCAAGAAGGGAAAATACTATTGTGTGGAAGTATAACGCGACTGTGTCGAACACCGCCAGGGGATGGGTATCTAAGCCTTATATCAGCAAACAGAAGCCTGATACCATATGTTTAAGCACACCTAGCTGGGCAACCTGCAACCAGCCAGTCGCTGCGATGATAGCCCCACCGACCATTTTGAAGAACGAAAGGACCTGAAATTCGACGCCGTTAGCTTCCGCATTCTCTGAAATGGATTTAATCACGCACAAAGATACCTATCCTCAGAGAGAGATAGAAAAAGAACTTGTGCAAACGAACATGGACCATTGAAGCTCGCAAGAAAGAGAGAGAATCAGTCAAAAAGAAACGAAAGGACTAGAGGGAATCCAGTAGCGGGCACAGCCCCAACATCACATCTGTAGGGTCCGAGCATTTATATACAGAGAGCACCATTCATGAAACGGCAGTGTTGATGATAGCCACAGCGATATCTGCTACCGCAGAAGCATGCGAATTGATCGTTGGACTGATGCCTCCATCAATATCTCGGATTGTACACTCCACAACAACACGACAGTACTATTGCTATTCACGGCCGTAAGGAACACAATGCCGATATACGCAGAATAACGCGCTCACCTCGTCCGCCTCAGAAACTGTTCCAGCCAGCCATCATCACACACATAATGAAGACAACCGTTGTCCCCACCCGGAGCGTCTTCTCTATTCTTACCGTCCATCCGGAGCCGACATGGCGACTAATATTGATGCCCGTCTCAAGATCGTAGATATCCAGCACTTGGGTGTGCGACGCCATACTGAGGAGGGCCTCTAAAAATCGACTTCCATCCAGGTAAGGTAACGGAAGTAGATTGAAGAGATATAGTGAAAGCGTGGCCATCTTGAGATACCTGTAATGATGAGATCAGACAAGGCAGCGCAGATCTCGATGCGAGGATACCCTTCAAGCACGAATAGTATCGAGGGGAGCAACAGCGGGAACAAACTGAGCCGGGGCCTCAGTGTTCCAAGTTGAACTGGGGTATGGCAATTAATAAGTTGCAGTGCCTCGGCTTTATTGCTCTCACCTTGCTGCAAGACTTCCTTCTTGGGCCCGCGCCATAAAATGATTTCGTCGTCCTCCTGGTCAGTTACTTGGACTGAGATACGCAACAGCTGGGCTGATTCGGCTGGTCGGACACATGTCGTGTTTCCTTCACAACCGGATATAGAGTTGCATCGTACGTTTTCTTTTGGTTTCGTTAGAAGCGGGACAGCGTCTAGACAGCCCGTATCACTGCCGGCGGTAAAGCATGAAAGCAGCGATACTGCGACTCCTTCTAAACAACATGACCCAGGAGTCTCTGAACACTCTTCAGTATACGCACAGTTTCCAAGTAGGGATAAGTCTTACCAAAAAATACATCCTTCTCTACACACCACCCCTCTGAAGCGGAGGGCCGAGATGCGGCTAGGTAGTTGCCCCACGCATCGTCAGTCCCATTGACGGGTGTATCGTCTAGCTGGGTAACGATAGACCCTTTGGGAAGGTATTCATCCAAGGCAGTACCCTTGTAAACTAATTGTCAGCATGAACGCTGTGGCCAACTGAGAAGATTTACACTTTCCACGTCCAAGACAACTCTACCGAGTCCTGATATATCTTCATAGGCGAACAGTGTCAGTCCATAGTAGCTTAGCCGCAGCCATCCCAAGAAAACCAGAACGATCCAAAAAACGGCGTTGTGCCACGGGCCAGCAGCAATGATCCTAGCCCTCGACGCCGGTTTCAGCGCCTCGAGGTACGAACCAGGGAAAGTGACGAATGCAGAAGGGATTACTAGCGTCAGCGCTGCACCAACAGAATTAATGGGGACAGATTCGCTGGGACAGACTCGTAAGCGTGAGGATGGTGCAGATTAAACGGCAAACGTACAGTGCACCGGAGACTGCGTGTCCAACTTCATGGACCACCTGGGACAAAAATATCGCGAGGAATATGGGTGTGATATGGCTGAAAGGAACGGTCACGCCGGGAATCTATCAACTGCGTCAGAATGTTGTGAAAATCAAGATAAGATAATTACGAACGATAGCTTGGACGAAGCCCCCAGATCTCCCTACGTCCGTACGAGAGGTCTCCTGTATATCCCTTTTAACGACGTGGTGCACTTCTACAACAGAGTCGCGATGAAACGATTCCGTGAAAAGATTTGCGCAGGTCCAAAGCAGCAAGCCAACAGCACATAACATTCCAAGGACGCCAAACGCGACCCCAGCATCATAGAAATATCCTAAAGTTTGGTTGGACCGTTGATATCGTCTGGATCCAAGTTTTCCAGCGAGACCATCGTGGTAACGATTCCATGCAGACGACTCGATCTTCAGGTGAAAATACCGCGCAGTGACATGGGTGCCGCCTCGCAGCTTCCTACTCGACTGTGAGCTGCGCAGCTCAGTAGGCAGCAGAGAGCCCTTTTCTGAGTTCAATGAATGGACTACTGCATGAATTGCGGTCCAAAAGAGTGAAAACAAGATGAAGGGGAGAGCTAACATGCAAATCGGACCGGACGTGCCGGGAAACCCTAGTTTTCCCGTTAGCCCCTTTCCGTTTCTCAATTTTTACAGTCACATCCTCCTCTTCTAGCAACCATTTTCTGGTGGGTACTGCCTTTTTACAAAGGATGCATGTCCTTATGACTACGATACAGAGAAAACTGCGTATTGGACTGTCAGACGGGCCAACCCAGTCAACGCGCTCAATACTGCCAGCCATTCGCACGTTACAATGCTTCTGTTCGCGAGTCGCTCAATCCTCACATGAAGCAGGATTTCTGCTGCTATGGCCTCAGGATGCGTCGCTTGCCCAAAATGCGGCTCTGACATTTTTTTCACGTCGGTGGACCAGCTCAATGTTCCGGTGCTTTCGCCCGCGGTGTCGTCGCTTCTACGCACCAACGACCTCCCCGGCGCTGCTGATATCCACCCACTGAAAAAATCAGCACAATACATTGACGACGCCTTAGGAGATATCGAAGCGGATATCCATGGTCTCACTGACATCCTCAGTCGACTGAAGGAGAAACGGACACTCTTCAGAGATGCACAGAATACGCACAAGACCATTTTATCCCCAATTCGACGTCTTCATCCTGACATACTGGTGGAGATTTTCCTCGCCACAGTCCCCAGTCACCTCTCAGAGCGCGGTGCCTACAGCGTTTTTGATGTCACCTCGGGTCCTTGGCTTGTCGGCAAAGTTTGTAGCAAATGGCGAGCTGTGGCTGCGTCTCATTCAACCTTGTGGTCTACAATGCGGCTCAGCGTCTCGTGGCCCCTCGGTGATATCTTTCAAAACCTCGATATACACACATGGGGGTACGTAGAAAAGTTGAAAGGCCCCATTCCGTTGCTGAGTTCAGCACTGAGTCGATCTGGGCAGCACAGTCTTTCTTTCAAATTCAGTTGTGATAATCAAACCGACACGGAGATCCTGGAGATAATGTCCACCCTCTTCCACTTGCTATCAAGCCATTGCAGGCGCTGGGAAAACGTCTCCCTCAGAATCCCAGCTTCTATTACGGCGGTTCTTTCATCAATTCGCGGATTCCTCCCGATGCTAACAGATTTGGAACTTAGCTTCCTCGAGGATGATGATCCACCACCTTTACATATTGATGCCTTTTCCATCGCGCCTCGCTTAGCCCGAGCACAGCTGATCGATGTACCGGAAGGCATCCATGTTCATCTCGCAAAATCCAGCCTCGTCCACTTCTTCGATCACAGATCTGGAAGTGCCCCAACGAACACTTACTTACTGGATATCATCCAGACGTCTCCTAACCTTCAAAAGTTTGGGTCCAGGGCTGCCCATGGACATCAGATGGCCGATATGCCCTCTGCTCGCGTGGTAAACACTTCCTTGCGCGAGCTTTCCGCTTGTGATGGGGCATTCTTAGGAAGTCTTGTACTTCCAGCGCTGGAGACGATATCGATAACTCCTTTCTCTGATGAAATAACCTGCCCTCCGAACACACTTTCCGGTCTTCGTACTCTATTGAGTTAATCCCGCTGCTCCTTAACACGGCTTGTAATGAGCCACGTTACACCCGATCATCATCTATCCGCCGTCCTCGAGCTTGTTCCAACACTCATGTCGCTGGTATTTGATCAGAGCTACAGGCGGCCATGGCCGGAGCCCGATGGTGATGTCTACCAGGAATTAATATCCCGTATGAAGACGACATCTGTCGACGGTAGTGGGCAGCCACGTCATCTCCTCCTTCCTAACTTGGAGAAGTTATCCTTCACCATCGTGGCGGAACCGCCTCGAGACTCCGATTTCCACTCCATTGTCAACCATGATTTCGCAGAAATGGTTATCTCAAGATGGGATTCTTATGATGAACCATCTTTGTCCTCGGTTTCAGTGGACTTCCACAGTTCTTTGCCTTGGAAGCTTCCCGGACTGCTACCGGACGACATAGCCAACTTAAAACGTTGCAAGACGGAGGAGCTTGACATCGTCATACGGTCTCACTCCTTCTATAGTGGCACGATAGAATTTGTATGATTCAATTATCCTGAAGTAATGTATTGCAACCGTATAATATCAACATATCTGCACACTAACTTTTACGTTACGGGGACCGAAATGTCTTTTCTACTCATAATCATCGCTGCTGCTGCTACTGCCACCCTTTCCATTTCATTAAGTAGCCTTCTTATTTATAAAGAAATCGACATAATCTGTTCGTACGTGTTGGGATTTCACAGTTTTTGGGTGACCCAGGATAGACCTTGTCAACCAAGGTGATACATGCAATTGAGTCTTGATCATCGCATACCGCGCACCTATTTACGCTCCAGACACTGTTGCGTGTAGTAAAAAAACAACGCCGATGCCCTTATATATATAGTGATTGTAGCACGAAGCGTATGCATGACCGGTGATCAGGAAGCGCACTGAGTAAGAAAGGTTGATAACTTTGAGATATATATCATTGGACAATGGACAAAATAAAACATCCCCAACATCCGGCGATGTGACAGCGCACAGTATAGAAGGACTGACAAGATAACACAATATTCCACCGTCGACTTCAATCATCACAGACGCCATCAGATGTATCCAGCCCGTCCCTTTTGATGTAACAAGGTATGGGTGCCGAACGGGCGATGTCAACGCCGACCGCACCAGAAGGGGGTCGTGCTCAACAAATTGCACCGTTACTTTTCGTCATGGGCGTGTATGATTGTGGAAGAATCTAAGAAAAATTTTCATGGGACTGGCTCTATATACACCAATATTGTTCTCACAATCACGTGCTATACGCGCAACGCACGGGCCCTGCATGCATACTTATGAGTTCTCATCTAGCCTCTCGTATATCTTGCTCGGGTGCCGTATTGTCGCTGACGTATTAGCTGGTTACAAGGGTGGGGCAGGCCGACCGCCCAGTCGAAGGCAAATTCAATCAACAGTTAAACTAAGTAGTAGTCAGAACAAAGTTGGAACAAAGTCAGAACGGATATTTAACAGAGTCAGTGGAAAATGTAATGCTGCATGTCCAACAACAACACAAAGTTCTTTAAGTACTTTACACAAATTTCCACAACTGGTTGACATTTCCAACAGTGCTTTGATAAGCTTGAACCTTGGCCCCGTCTTGCGTGGAGCTATAACAAGAGAAAATCAGTCGGGTTGTCGACGAAGGACTAAACGAACTCACCCGCCAGCCAGGTCAACGTTGACTTTCGAATAATGTGCAGTGAGTAATTTTCCTACGGCCAAGGGACGGTCAACTTACAGTTGCCACCCGGGTTGATATGTGTGATACTACAAGTATGTGAGTTTGTCGTACTTGCATTAATATTATCGGAGAGATGAAATGGATATACTCACGTATAGTACTCACTAGTACTGTCTGTCTGATCGATTGTCCACTGGAATTCAGGCTTTGGATCTTCGGTGTCTTCAATTTCACGGACAACAGCATTGTCGCCGTTTTGGAGGGTACCACCGGGACCTAAAGAGCGAGGTATTAAGATCGCATTGAAGTCCATGACCGGCATCTGAAAGAAATATACCAGTGTTGTTGAATGTCATGAGACTGCCAATGAGCTCAGTAGCCATCGGCATAATAGCGTAGACTTTCGGGGAGATGGGTTTCAATTGCCACATCTGAAGGGGCGAATTCAATCCATCGTCCAAGGGTCCTGAGACAACTTCAAAGTTCACACGAACGTCAGTAACATGGACCCAATGGCAGACTCCAAAGGAATGAAAAGTACCCTGTAAAGAGGTCATATTTGGCAACTTGAGCACATTCCCTTTGTTGTTCATGATACGGCCTGCTCATGTGATAAGCAGGAAGAGTCATGACTTACAGGGTCCAGCAGGAAGACTTGCAGACACCGACACCACGGCCAAAGAGATGAAGCAGAGGAGTTTCAACATGATGCAGACAGCGAGAGTAGCTGACGGTTGTAGCCTCAGACGAGTCCCTTATATATCCCACAAAGACAGCGTAATTAACGGAGCTGAAGGCGAAACTTAATGTATAGCCAGAAGCCAAGATAGCGTCAGTGCTAGGAAGCCATTGTTGGGAGGTGTCAAAAGATAGCTTGAATGACTTCTAGCGCACCATCGAGAGATCACAGGACCTAGGTCGAAACACCGCAGGAAGTTCACCTGCTTTCAAAATTGATGATCCTCAGATCCAGAGCCTTGCGATTCGCAGAAAGGCGCGAAATCGACTTTCTCTAGCGTTTTACAAAGATAAACGCACTATAATCTCCTTAGATATGCCAGCAGTCTATGCGCAGCTTGTAGCAGTGACAGGTTGTAAACTCCACAGGAAGCCAGGAACACTAGATTGAACCTAGAAGCCCACCGTAGGAGTTTGAACCAACTCACCTCCACGGACTTTGGAACGTTAGGCGATCCGAGGTTTGCTAAAGACTTGGCTGAGATGAAAATTGGCACAGTAGTTCACTCACTTAACCTCTCGTTACGCTGCTATTCTCAAAGGATGGCGCAAATGGAAGCATCGGTTTCACTTTGCGCAGTCGGCTGATGAACTACTTAGTAGACATGACCATTGGAACCCGAGGACTAACTGGAGCTTAATGCCTCGCTATCCTCATCACTGCCACTATCCTCATCAGAATCCTCTTCATCTAAAAGGTCATCCTCGTCGAGCTCATCGAAATGGACGCTCGGATCAGGGTCATTCTCCCATTCAAGATGTGACGCGCCGACGGTATCCAGAACGCAAGCATAGGCAACCTGCAACTCCTCGCTGGTATCATCCGACACGTCCACTACAACAATCCGGCCCTTGTGAGCCTCAAATGGGGCGCCCAAGGGCACGTAGAAATCCTTGTTCAGCTTAGGTGTTGTTACCTCCGGGTGTCTATGAGGGAAGTCAGCAATCGAAACACTACAGATAAGGACTTGGAGCATACACGTCAAGTATATGTTTCGTAATCTCCTCTGACCCGTTATAGCTACTTGCACTCTCAGATGGAAGATCATGGCAATGAACGCACTGGAACATGATCGTGCCTACTGGTGCAATATTTTGATAATTAACGGGCAGCTCTTCCGAGTCGAATTTGCGTACATGGCGCGGAAAAGTGGCAGTTACATAGAAATGACTCTGGAATATATGCCGTGCCTGGAACCCTGTCAGCAAGTTTACGCGTACAATGTGGCATAAACTCACCATTTCTCTCCACCGATACAAGATAAACATCTGCGAGTTTGATCCCGGGAGCTGTTGCTTGTCGCACAAGAGACACGCGAAATGCGACCCGTCAGCGTCCATTTCGGACACAGTTGTCGTAGCCGGATTAAGATTAACCATCTTCACGATACGCTGGACGATGCTCCGGAACTTGTCATTCCTTGCAAGATAATCCGTTGACCACGCCACACGGACATGCCATGCCGGAGACTTAAGCCTACATGTTTCATCTACAACTGAACCAAACCCGAACTCGCTACGATGACCGACTTGCATACACCGATGCGAGAGCATCTGAGGATAGAAAAGAGGCTGGACGGAGAACACTTGACTTGCGCTTTGACCTCTACGCCTGCGTGCCGTGTCGGGGAACTCGCTACAACGGCGGCAGATTACCACATTGCAAGCCAACTGTAACTGATGGATCGTTTCGTCCCTCGAGCGTTCTGAATTAGGTTGGAGGAGTAATTTGATTAACTTCCTCTTAATCTGGCCCCTCCATTGTCTGCAGAGTTCCGGAATTTGAGGGATGACCTCTGAGAAGCTCTCTTCATTGACCTCAACGTCAAATGGGAGGTCCAAAATCTCTTTGACAGGAAGGAATCGACAGAAGTCGACCACGGAAGGGAAGAAGGTGGTGACAGGGTAATGGGAGCGGTCGTTCTTATACTGTCGAAGGATAGAAACGGCGATGGGCTTGCGGGAGTTGACCAACATTTGATGTTCCCGAGCTAGGCGGGTGGCTCGCCTAACCTCTGCCCAACTGACTAGCTCGTCCCGTATTTTCAGCCAACCTGAATCAGTGTCACTTATTGAACCCAAAATATACGTAGAACCCACCTCGTTCAGTTAACGGAAGATTCTTCTTGACAAGGGGATGATCGGCGAGGGGATCAGAGTATGGGCGGCTTCCTTTGAGGTCTTCTTCATATCCGAGTTCTTTGAGTTTATCATATATCCTGTGGTTGTGATATCGATCAGCCTAGAACGAATCGACGAGAACATTCATTTACGCCTGTCTTCTGTCTTTCTTCCCTTGATGGATTTCATGATAGCGTTCATTGGTGCGTTGAACGTTCCACATTTGGCATATACGCGAATGCTGTTAATTTATAAGAGACGGGACGTTAGAAGAAGGAATGCGACAAACCTTCAGATTATCAGCTACTAGAGCCTTCTGGTTCTTTATGAACTCGCTCCTTTCTTCCGGTGTTTCGAATGACAGTAGCTTCGCGCACATAGCATCATAGTCACTACGCAATGACCACCAGTCCCACTGTTTAGGACCTGAATGGTCGCCATGACGATACCCTGCAGTAATTTTAATGGGTAGCAAGATTCAAGCAATAAAGTGTATGTACCGGTGCAATGGGCAGGTATAAGACTAGTCACATCTCCGACAGAAACATGCGGTGAGGGCGGATTGGCGTTGCGTTTAAGCGCCTGTGTCTTTATCAATCTGTGCTGCGTCAGGCACGACAAATAATGGTATCAGTAAATGTGTATGCGTACCTCTCAGAAGTACAAGGAGGACAGACACGAGTCATGAGGTACATATCCGGATTCCGGACAGTTCTTGTACAAAACTGAACGAAACTTTGAGTAAAATATTTGAATCATTGGCCAGCAACGGATCCTACGTGACACTCCGCAACGAACACCAGATTCACCCATGCAGGTTCCGACATGCCTCGAAATGGTCCTGGGAATCCAGGAAGATTCTGGCGGGCAGCTTTCCAAGCTCCTACAGATGATTTGCTCATGAGGACCTGTCGGAAGTCCTTGTTAAGACGCGAAAGATGAAGAAGATCCAATGGCAAGAGAAAGCCGAATATCTGATTGCAAGACTATGAGAAAATAGAAGATGTGAATGGATCCTTGACACACCTCAAGGAGAATGTCCAGTGGCAGTTCCAGTAGCGCCGACAGCTTCCCCCTAGTTCTGCGGCTCCCCTTGGACTTCGCAGGTTGCGAAGGTCCTGAGGCGCTCGAAAGCTCGGTATTCGAGCTGGAAGCGACCAAAGACTTACGTTTCTTACGACTCGACATGGTGGTACAAGGTGTTGGTGTTGGATTGGTGTGAAACAATTGGAATAAGCGCTCCGGACTCTCCGGCCCGTCCCGTTACTCTAATCACTCACTTCACCACTTCTTGCTCACTTTACGTTCCTACTCAAATTTCGCAGTACTTTCGAGAAACAAGGACCAGTCAAAATACGAGTATTTTATGCTGACAATTTGTTCACGCTCTGACCTTCCCTTCTCTGGTGATCGATGTTCCGTCATCATTGAATGTACAGGCAAAGCATGTCTGGACAACCAACAACCACACCGGTATACAGATACAAAACCATTCATTCCCATGATGCCAACAGACCAGAACTAGATATTCCAACATGTATTAAGACAACGAAGGGTTGTTCTCAGCGAAATACTCGTGGCTGTCGGCGTTGAGGATGGCTTCGTCAGGGTTGCTCACGGCGAGGGATTCGGCGCTGGTCTGGCCATAGACGTAGTCATCGGTGCCACCGATGATGGTGAAGTGAGAAGACTCGTGGATTAGAGTTCCACCCTATAACGAATTAGCTGAAGTAAGGTAAGAAAGCGTAAATGCTCACCATAGAATCAGTGCCAGTGGTGGGGGCGTCCCAGAAGGCATCACAGAGATAGATGGTACCGAAGCTATAAATAACTTGTGACAGCTATTCACGATTGTGGACACAAGCGACTTACGAGTCGGAGTATACATAGGCGTAGACGTCGTTTTCGGTGCAACTACAATCATACGTGTAGTCGGCGTAGGGGTGATCCAGCATGTTGGAGAAATGGCTGAGGACCTCTGTGTGGCGGGTCGAAGTGTATGTGCCAAACCATGTAGTGTAACGAGTGGTTGATGAGGTGTTCTCGTCAAGGTATCTATATGAATAGTTCAAGTATGACTCGGTTAACTGTGTAAGGAGACGTACGCTTGGGCATTTTCGGCGTAGGTCTGAGCCGCAGCAGCAGCAGTGACGAGCGTGCTCTCCTCGGAAGTAGAGCAGCTGTTGTAAGCGATCCTCTTATCTAGCTCACGGCGGGCAACGGCAAGGGTGCCAGAGAGTTTAGCAGTGTGTTTCTGCACTGTCTCTGCGTTGATGGTCATAAGCTCGTTGGTATCGGCATCAATGTAGTAGAACAATGTGGACGGCGCGATGGTGTATGAGGTCTCCCCGGATCCAGTAAAGTTGTACGCGTTGGCCACTAAAACATGATTAGTTCGCCGGTGTATAGGCCTGAATTCCGACTTGCGCACATGCATGATCGACAGTGACAGATTCACCCGGGGTAAGAAGGGTGAATGATTGCTCTCGGTTCTTTCTCATGACAGAGGAAGGATTATACTTGACCTTCATACCGACGAAAGACGGAGAACCTGAGGCGCTGTCAATAGCGAAGGTGTTAGTCGCGAAGGTCGGCGACAAGATACTAGAAGGATCGTTGAGAATTTTCATAGTTGTGTTACCAGTGTTGGTGAGGGTAACTGAAACGGAAAGGTTCTCGACATCAACCACAGAATCAGCACCTGTGATGACAGTCAGCGCTGTATAAGACAAGCGGCTAGAAACCAGTACCGGACAGGGAGAGAGATAGTCCTGGAGCAGCTGAAACGACAGCCGCTGAGAGACAGAAGGCATACAAGAACGAGCGAACCGATGAGGTGAGCATAGCTATAGCTAAAAATCGGATAGACTTCAAGCGGTGACTTTTGTCCAAGTCTTGGCTCGTCTTTTATATGCTTCAGTTTTTAATAATTTGACGCCCATACTGACTGGGTGCCATCCATTAAAGGCTTCTGATAGGGATTCGTATATGGGGACTGTTGCCAGGGAACGATTTGGGAACGGTGCCAAGTCGACAGAGGATTGTCGATACCAAAATCCTTGAATGCCTGCCTTTAACGAGCGCATACATGCCGGCGTCCGCGATGACTCGCACCACACGCCTTGACGCCTCGAACGGAGATCGACGTTTGCTAGAAGATAGTATAAGTAATATTTACAAATGATATCTCAAAAAGAGGATACCGATGCGGGTATGCTGGCATTGCAAGAGACTCGTCCTGCATCAGGTATGAATGATGTCAGAGGTTGGGACACGGATAAAGACATACAGCATACTATATCCATTGACCGGTAAAATTCCCCCATGAAAACGCATGCGACTGCACTATCGAGGATCTTCAAACATTCGCATGTTCCGCCGTGGGTCCAGAATGATCTGACGCCAAGAGAAATCTTCGTGGTGAAAAATCTTGAAAAACCCACACGGCATCTCCAGCTGTACTGCGGATGTGTTACGTTTCTGTTGAGGAGCACAGACGACTAATAAAACCTAATTCCTTCCCCGTCTTGTATTCGGATGGATACAAGGCGGCCAAGACAACGAGTACCCATCAGCAACCGGATACGTGGTGCACCTGACAGTCGAGCAACGCGTCTTACTGAAATGAGGTTGGACTAGGCAGCGAGTGGGATTCCAGTATATTGCCAGAGAGTCTGCTCAGTCGAACATGGTCATAGGAGAGTAAGAATGGATCCTGGGAAAATTACATACACCGGGGCAATCAATCGTACCTGCGGCGCTGCGCTTCCCGATTTGTCTCTCGACGACGACGTCCAATTACCACCGATGTTCAACGGCACCGAGCCAGGAGGGCCGCCGCCAGGAAGCCCTCCTACAAGTAAGAGAACATTACCGTATGATGCATACAAGAAATTCACAGCGATATTCTAGTAAAGTACGAGGGGCCCTGGTTCACCACGCAGCTCTTGCTTTCCGGCTCGATAGGATTCTGGGCATTTCTCATTTTCTCGTATTGTCGGACTCGGTGGCCTCTATATTTCGCCCCAAGAACGAAACTGAAAGGTGCTGGTTACTGGTCTCGTTCTGTGGTAGTCAGGACTCACGGTCGTGCGCCAGGTTTCTCTCCTCACGAAGCGCACACCCATCCGGCATTTTTTGGATGGATCCTTCCTACCATACGGACGTCGGAGTTCACAGTGTTGCAGATAGTCGGTCTGGATGCCGCTGTGGTGCGTGGTCATCTAGTGTTTTGTGTTCATCCCTGCTCATGATATCTTTCACTAAAAGCTCCTCAACTTCTACAAGATGTCCTTCTATCTCTTCTCCATATGCTCCTTATTTGCAATCGGCATTCTCATGCCGATCAACTGGAAGGTGTGCTTCGTATGTACCTGACCGTGTTCCAGCTAACTGTGTGCAGCATAACAAAGACTTGGGAGATTCTGAGGACTGGCCTGATGAAGGCGAGAATTGGCCAGACGATGGCCATAACGACGATTGGACTTCACTCTTACGCACCTCGTTTACCACGACATTCAATGGCACCCTTCCTACCCCACCAGGAAGCGATTGGCTCGACCTCCTGACCGATGCAAGCACTTATCTCTCGATACACCTCATCTTCACCTACCTCTTCACGTTTCTTGCGCTTCACCTGACATACAGGAACTATCGCCGCTTCATACGATCGCGACAACTCTTTTCGTTGGAGCTGGTACATTCCATACCTGCACGAACCATCATGATCACGAACCTACCATCACATCTCCAGGGAGAGCGCGCTCTGGCAGAATACTTCGAAAATATGTCCTTGGCGGTCGAAAGCGTAACAGTCTGTCGCGAGGTTGGTGCTCTCAAGAAGCTTTTGGATCAGCGAACTGCCGCGCTCTTGGCTCTGGAGAGAGCATGGGCCGCTTATGTTGGAAATCCCAGCTCTGTTGAAGCCTATGATCCGGAGGAAACCGTGATGCCTCTGGTTGATGTTGATGTCGAAGCACCTCAAGCACCTCCGACACGACTTGTCGTTCCTCACCGAAAACGTCCGACGCTTCGTCTAGGCTGGTTCAAACCTAAGGTGGACGCGTTGGAATACCTGGAGACACGTTTCAAGGAGCTTGACGAACAAGTGAAGAAGAAACGGCGAACTGGCAGGTTCAAAGCCACCCAAGCGGCCTTTGTGACATTCGAGAAAATGTCTAATGCAGTGAGTGCATCTTCAAACACTCGGCGGCGAATATCCGATCCGCAGACTCTCCGTTTTAATCAATGTTCGCGTGAAGATCTGCAAGCAGTCCATCACCCGGTGACGGCTTGAAGATATATACACACTGACATTTGAAACGGATCGCCGGCGCGTCAGGTTTCGCCGCGTAATTGTATTTTCTAGCAAGGATGTTAATGTCATTTCAAGCAAGTAGCCCTGCAAGTCGTCCATGCAAATAACCCATGGCAATGTACGACATATGCTGCTCCTGAGCCGCGCGACATTGTCTGGTCCAACATGACGCCATCTCAGGCTCACATACGGACGAGGGACGCCCTCGTGTTAGGCGCCTTGGCTCTGTTGTTCTTCTTCTGGTTCTTCCCCATCACAGCGCTTGCTAGTCTCCTCAGTTATGATGAAATCAAGAGGACTTTACCTTGGTTAGGCAGACTCATTGACAGCAATGCTAAGGTTCAGGCTGTGGTACAGAACTCTCTGCCATCTGTTGCTATGATCACTCTGAATGCATTGCTACCTTTCTTGCTGGAAGGTATGTCGTTATTTTGTGGACTGTGTCGGCCGTAACTTATCTTCATTAGGATTGACTTACCTACAGGGCTATCGTGCCCGAAGTTGGATCGAATACTCGCTTTTGAAAAAGTACTATTACCTGCTCTTCCATACCAGACATCTAACGGAAATTACTCGCAGATACTTCCTCTTTCTTCTGATCAACGTGGTGTTCATCTTCCTCCTTGCGACGACGTATTGGCAACTCGTTCGAGATCTAGCCAATTACCCAGCGAAGATTCCAGAGAAACTGGCAAAAGCTCTTCAGTCGGGTAAAGCTCGGAATTTTTTCCTCTCTTATGTTATTCTGCAAGGTCCGTTGGTTTTTTCTTTAGTCGTTTGTAGTCCTGACATCCTCAAGGACTGGGTATAATGCCGCTACAGCTCCTAAATCTCGGTATAATTGTTCCTCGATCTATTTTACGACTATTCGTTACGCGAACTCCGCGTGGTGAGTGTTTCTGGCGTGTCTATCCTCATGCCTCTAATAATCCCGCAGATTTTGCGGAGCTAAATGCACCCCCTATGATAAACTACGGCGTAGTCTATCCCCAGGCTATACTCATCTTCACTATCACGATTCTCTACAGTGTTGTACAGCCACTCATCGTCATTTTCGGGTCTGTGTACTTCGGTGTTGGCTATGTTGTTTACAAGTACAAACTTTTGTTCGGTATGTTTCTAACTATGTCGATCATTGGCCCCACTGACTTCGTATATGTAGTGTTCTACAAACCCTACGAGTCCCAAGGGCAGGCTTGGCCGTTGACCTTCATACGTCTGATATGGGGCGTTGTGATATTCCTGGTATTCATGACTGGCTTCTTCATCCTCTCCAAGTCATTTATTATGGCGTCCCTTCTCATGCCGCTGCTAGCGGGAACAGTTGTGTGGTCGTGGTGGGTTGATAAATCGCTGAAGCCGCTGAGCGATTTTGTGAGTTTGAGCTCCGTGTATGAGGTTGAAAGGGGGGAGGAGACGGCTGATGTGGTGAGGTTGAGAGCAGGCCATCCAGTTACATGGTCGCAGAGGTTTGCCCCTTGCTTGATCTTATTGCATGACGCTCATTACGTCATGTATTCTTTTAGCAACCTGAATCGGAGGAGGTATGCTCAGAATGACGATACCTTGTATGTTGCGCCTGAAGACGAGCGAACGGATTATGTATGTCATTGTCGTACACTTCAATTGGATCCCGTACTGATCATCTCAAAAAGTCACAACCGCCAATGGCTAATTGGTACAGCGGTGTCCTAAAGTAAGTCGCTTTCTGGACTATCTTTGCTTTCTCCTGAACAACGCTTTGTAGCACTGGCAAGCGACGTTACGGGCACCCGGCACTCAATGGTGTCCTCCCCGAACCCTGGCTACCTCTCAAGAAGGGTCAAACACTCGTCAATGGCGATCGGAACATCAGCCATCGACAAAGCCGGGATTCAAACCAAGCAGTGGTTCTGACGTTGCGCAAAAAGCCAAGCAAAGTACGGCGCACAAAAGCATCCAACCCTCCTGCGGAAGAGCCATACGCCGACAGCGTCCCAGGACCGTCAGGACCGAGTAATCCCTGGGAAGACTCACAGGCGCCTCCTGCACGCCGCGCGCAGACGGAGCCGGTACCACTGTCCCATCGGTTGAGCTACGATCAGGCGTCGGGGGTGATCATGTTGCCGGACGACGATCATTGGATGGGAGATGAGATCGATAGCGATGAGGAGGATTATGGGGCCGTCACTGGGGATAGTACGCCCACTGAGACGGTGGCAAGGAGCCAGCCGATACCGATGAGTCCGGGACGTTCGAGGTACGGGACGTACTTCCACCATCCAGAACGGAGGAGGCAGCCCATACCTGGTGCTTTCCCGAGGTCGTAGGGTAACTTATTTCAAAATTGTATGCATGGATGGAAGGGTCGGACTGCTTTAGTACTTATTATTTTGATACCCTCGTCATACACATACTACGGCGTATAATTTTATACATGGAGCGGATTCTAAGTAGGGGAGAAAGGGTCTATGTGTCGACATATTGGATGAGGGCAAATTGTACGCAGAACGCTAAGAGTGAGTTCGATTTCTCAAGTCATGAATCACGACCAAGTACTTCGAAGAGGCTCTGTGAACATTCTGGTCCTCGGCACGTATATCGAAGCTTATGGTACAATTCGGGAGAAGGATGAATACGCGTCGATTACTCCAAGTACAGACAAAGGGGAATCATGAAAATGTCGTATATGCGCAAGGGTATGACAGACATCTACTGACTGAGGATAGTACGTACAAAGGATTCATAGTTTACATTTCCGTCCCTGTTCACCTGTAAGTCAAGGTAACGGATAGAATTTGACAAGGAAAATACGTACGCTCCAATCTGCACACCCTTCAACAGCTCATCCACCTCTTCATCCGTCATTTTCTCTCCCAACTGCGTGAGGACATACCGCAGCTCACCCGCGCCGATGAAGCCATTGTGCTCTTTATCAAAGACCTGGAAACCGCGAATGAATTCCTCTGTAGGATCATCCCAGTCAGCTGCGGCACATCCTGCCCAAAAATTCTCAGCTCACCCGGTGTACCAGCTGGCTTGAAACCGTCAGGACGGTTCAAGATAGTCAGAAATGTCTTGTAGTCGACTGTTGATAAATGCTGGTCAGTGAAGCCGAATAGCAGACAGGAGGGTTACCGCACCATCTCGAGGCGCTGATGCTACGATCTCGGCAACCTCAGCCTGGGTAGGATTCTGGCCGAGTGCCCTGAGAAGGTCACCTAGCGTCTCCCTTGGTACGGCGCCCTTGCCTCGCTTGTCAAATAGCGCGAATGCCTCCTTGTACTCTGAAGAACGTCAGCCTGAGTAACAGAAACGAGATGATTTGCTGTACCTGCATTGTCACTCTGAAAAGCAAAGATGCATTAGCTACGGGTGAAGGAACAAGGACAAAGACCGTACCATGATGTGTTCGTCAATAGGAAAGGGTGGATGTGGTCGGTTGGAAACCGTAGAATGCTTTGTTTGGAACCGAGGCCACAAGAGGCGATCAACGATCGGGCTACGGGCCGGAATACCGGACGCGCGTCATTCTTTCTTGCCTTCGTACCATCATGGTGATTATCGTCGCATCGTAGCCGTGAACCAACCGTTTCTCATTTCTCTTCAGGACGTGGACCCTCTACAAGACACAGTTCCTTCTCGCTACGCCATCGAATCCGATGAAGAAGATGAATTTAATCCTCTGCGCCCGTCGCAAGACGCCTCAGAACCCGTGAACGTCAAGATAGTTGGCAGCATACCGACGGCTGGAAAGCTCATCATTGCATCTGGAGATGTGGGGAGGATCTGGGCACGCGGAGCTAATCTGGGAGAGCAGACAGGCGCCGTTTATGTGAACCAGATCTCAGTGCGTTCGCCTTTTATCTCTGTCACGTCTGAAAATCACGATATCTAGGTGGGCCTGTGTTTCAATCCAAAATGGACAAGTGCTACGATAATCATATCCGAAGTCACGACTAGGCTGCCAATATGGGCGATGAACGAGTACGGCAAGCAAATTCTAGAAACGCTCAAGCCTTCAAAGTAAGATTCAACTATTGCCTTACTTTACCCAAGCTAACCAATTGTCAGGGTCTCCTTGCTGGACATATATCCTGTGCCTTCATATATAACTTCTGAGCCGCTGACTTTCCAAAATGCACCCATTCGGTACCTCTCCACTACCAACGTAGATCCTGTTATTGCACGTACACGTTTTTACTAGTCATGCGATTTACTCATTGGAATATACAGGCTGAGCACGCAGCGAAGTTCTCTCCACCCAATCTCATCTCATCTACCTCAGCTGTCTTTATGGCAAACTTGTCAATCTCCAAAGTCCAAGGTCTCCTCCTCATCCTGCCCTACCCACGGATACCTCCTCCAGCACCGAGAAAGCTCTCTCCGTCAAATATCGAACAGCTTTCAGATGACTTTATGCCCTGGAACGAGGACACCATGACTACAGTGCAGACCTTGCTATTTAAAGCTATCGACGAGAAAGCCCCGGACGCATGGGTAAACCAGTCTACAAAAGGAACCTCCGTTCACGCCCCCAAATGGCAGAAAGGCGACATCGGCGAAGGGGGGATGTACATCTAATCGTGTCCAATATCGCTGTACCAGGGTTTGTACAAATGGCTAGTGTTCTTGTTGATCAGCTGTTCAGCGGAAAGTCAGATATTGCAATAGCAAGTTCCGAATGACGGGAAGTATCACAGCACAACAGCCAGTCTTGACAGCGTTTACTCACACAGGATCTTTGGACATCACCACAAGGCACAATACCATTTAAATCTCGAAACAGGCTGCTAAGAACCCTGAATAGTGAGTTTCTTACACAGGAATAAGTAGGCGCTGGGGTCAGCTGGAACCGACGAATGTGCACGTAATACTCCTCCATCAAGGTCAAGAAGTGGAAGCAAGATCGAATCGGGCGCCGTGGCAGTGGTAACGTGGACTCGGAGGCAGAGTCACTTACCTGCTTCAGTTCGCCAGTTTTGGATCACCCGCTTAGAAATTGCCTAGCTCTTGAAACCTCGTTCATTTCCTTGTTGATTTCATGTTCCGGTAAGTCGACCATAATGCTGATCCCCGGTTTTGTCGTCTCATTCAAAACTGACGTTAAGGCTTCTTCATCAAGGCAAATCCCGATGATGATGTGGGGGAGTGAGCCACCCGTCATAGCCGACCTGTCTCGTACAGCCCTTTGCCCTGGTGCGAATCATATTCCCAGTATGTGTTCGTTCAGATGGGGAGATTTCGCACGATCGCGGAGAACTTGGTTTTAGTCGATAAAAACGGCTATCTTTCCCAAAGGCGTTCTCATATGCAAAGATCGAAGCCAATTCTAAACCTGTTTGTCGAATTTCACATTCGGGTTCATGTACATTTTGTGCGAGCGCGTGAGACGTGTGGTCAACATGTGGTGAGCTCTCGCCGCTGAACAATTTTTGAGTTATTCTTAAGTTCCGTACTAGTGCAGTGCCGTACAACCGCGCAATGTCCGGTCCAGGTGATGTTGGACACACAAATGACTATTCCTTATCGCCGTTCATCTCTTCCTCGTATCTGTTATATGCACTCGAGTCAGGAGAAGGACATCGTGTCACGATTGCCTGGTCAGAACAACGATAATCATACTTCCTTGAGAAGATAGTCTCTCTTTAACTTCTGCGACAATCACTCCCTTTCAGTTAAAAATGGATCGCGATGATCAACGATCTTCGTCTTTTTTAAACTACCTGGGCCCGGTCATAGCACACCACGGTGCTATTCATTCTACCACATATGCTCTTGCTGTGTTCGTGGAGTTATTGACTATCAGCTGTGACTGACGTCGCGCTAAAGGATTTCACAGCCAGGCGTTACAGCTTATCTCCAACTATGGGTGAGTTTAGCGCGCTTCCATCTTGCATAAATACAGCATCTAAAGACCTTGGCCATTTATATTTCCACCGCTCAGTAAACGCCCCGTGATAATCACCTTCTCTATCTATACTGTTTACACCCTCTATCTTTCTTAGCATATCATTATGCTTCCCTCACAAGCGCGAGTATATGCGAAGACCCGTCGCGATGCTCGAACTGTTCCGCAATGGGACAACCGTGCCCACGACGCAGTTCCGTCCCAACGCCGGAATCCACAATCAGGCGTCCCAGTCGAGGCGCCTCTTGTCGATCAGTCGCGGCATCCTTATTCTGCCTACACACAATCCAAGCACAGTTCTATCGGCCCACCCCCCTCCTACCGCTCAAACCCATCTGTAACAACCTTTCAAACTCCTCGTCACAAATCCCATACCGCCTATCCGACTCCACCAGATAGCCCCGAGTACACGAATCATTTGAATGTAGATGAAGCCGGGAACGAGCGTGCAGCCTCTCATACGTTTGATGATGTTGACAGTCGGCCGCCCCAGCGTATGGAGTCCACCCGTTCTGCCCAAACAGTTTCCACCATACGTCTCGAGAATCTTGCTATTCTCCAACCCCCTGCTAGCCCCAATTCTCCCCACCGCCGTCCCCTCGCGTACGACGAAGCTGCGTATCCATCTTCCACATCCTCCCCGGTTTCCCGGAGTCGAACTCCCGGTGCCGGTCTAGCTAGAACCCTCGCCACTGAAAGTGCCACGACACTTCCACGCTATGCTTCAATGGTTCTACCTAACAGTGACCTTGCCGCACACGAATGCAGTGATGACGATGTTTCCGCTGATCTTGATGCCGTTCGAAACACGGTGGCAGACTTGTGGAAGCGGACAATTGTATGTTTTAAATGCCATGGAACGGCTGTGTGTGGGAATCGTGTATGCTCTGTTCGCAATTTCTTCTGAGTTTACAACGTTAATCGCATATCCTATCTAGACACCCAAATTCTCTATCAGGGACGTCGACCTGAGGGCTACTGATACCTCGCCTTGTCCTTCGCTCGACGCGATTCTCATACGATGCTGCCGGAAGTGCGGTACCTATTGCCGCGGATGTTACAAACAACCTCAGTGTCTCTCTCCAAAGAACTGCAAGCGGCGTCGTTCTGTTGCTTCTTACGAGATCATTGCATCCCTAGAAGAGGAAATCATCTGTTCTGGGGGGGTCTCCAAGTTTCTGAATAACACCCGTGCTTGGGAGACTCTCAACAAGGCCTTCAAAGCTCTGACGTTCTACTATAAATGCGACTCCCAAGACAATAGCCAGTGGAATTGTGACAATCTGCTGCGCCTATCCTTGCTTCCAAGGGTCATTCAGTCTGCTCTAGAATATCGTCAACTCAGCAACTGGCTTGGCTCTCAGCATAAGCCTGGTCTCTATACGGCGGTCTTTGACTTCTTGGAGGTCTTACTACTCAGGCAGGAGGACAGGGAGCTCTTTACTGAGCCATGGATTCGCATCAAGGACAATAGCGGTGGACTGAGGAACTGGATGGAATATGGAGGGACGATTGAATTCGAGCGAGGAGAAGATGGGAGGGTGATAACAATACCCTCGTTTCAGGAGCTTCTCCGCGAGCTCCGGGATGGACCGTGGTGGAAAGATCTAACTAACTATACAAGGACCGGTCCGGAACGAAGTGGCGCTTCATATGCTCGCGATTGGCTCATGAAGGTGGAGGGCATGTTGAAGTGAGTCATTCACTCTTCTCATGACTTGACGACGGCATGTGTGGATTTACTATCTTTGTTGGTGCTATCGCGCACCTATCCCTGCCAATTTTCTTATATCTGATTTAAATGTATCGATACCGTGATCCTTATATGCCCTATCCCGTTTTATACACCTTAGCAGTAATGATAATCGTAATGTCGCATCCGTTGAATATGCCGTTCTGGTAATAAGCAATCAAGAAGCACGAATGCCAAGTTCGCGCGCTTACCATTCGTCCCTTTGTTCGTTCACCTCGGGTATCAGTGACGGCAGACGAACAAAGGCTCAATTTCGTTCTTATACTCGAGACCAGTGGCATAGATATAGTAAACCCTTTGCTTCTTACCCCCACCTTGCACCGTACGGTCTGATGTCTCTTTATGCTCTTAAATCTCTCTCAGACCGTGCTGACTCGTATACACTACAGGCAATAGTTTTAATATGCCTAGGGCCTTGGCCAGAGAAGAAACGTTCGACAGAGAGATGACACTTCCTGAGTCGCAACAGGTCCTGTTTGACGACATGCGCGCGTGCCGAGCTCAGTCATTCATCCGAGATGAGGAAAACCGTTAACTGATGCAAGTATCGAGATTGTCGTCGACCAGCGCGCACCACAACAAGTTGATACTAGGAGGGCTCAAATGGATAATCCACTTTTCTTTCATCCTCGTTTTATGCGCAGCCGTATATGCAATCGCGAGCCGACCTACATGGTCCGAGCCCGGGACCGTTAGAAGACTTGGTCCATATATGGTGTCGGCATTGGAACTTGTTAAGGCCGTTGAGCCCTTCTTGGAACAGCTGAACCAGATCGTTGAAGTGGCTCGTTTCATCAGACGGATATGTTCCGGAGTTCAAGACGATTGACTGCCGAGGCAAGTACTTTTCCTATATGCTGTTTCAAAAGGTACGACGTGATTTTATCTCGTTCCAGGGTCAAGATCAACTGCAAAGACTCTTGCCAATTACCAGACAACATTTTCTTCCTGTGTTTTAATTGATATCCATGATCTACTATCCGCTACCAATCCGGCAAGCGTGATCGTGTCTAAGAAATTTCTTGACAGCAAATGTTGGCAAAGAACCCTAGAGATAATAAGTCTTAGAAGCCGTGAATATCCAAGCGAAAGACTAGAGGGGCATATTATTTGAGTTTGTTTTAGGACGTGAAGGACGATATCACATGACCGTGATTTTGCAGTAAGAATTTATTCAATAAGTACACTGGATAAAAGATGCTCACCATTGAGAGAAAGTGGCAGTTCAGCGAGATGCGTCAACGCTCCGAGACAAATATGTTTTGAATATGTTGGCAAATATTGATCCAACACTCGCAATTACCTAGTATTGATGAAGCCAAAATAAGTAAGGTCAATGTGTTGCGGGCTTAGAACAAAGAATTGTCCTGTCCTGCGGGAGATAAAAGTGAGGTAGCAGGCCAGCAAGCGGCCATACATGTACACAAGGCTTGGGTTGACGAAATAAAAAGAAAGAAAAGAATATGTCTGAGTTATGACTCACTGGTATATCTTGCATGTCCATAAATGAATACTGTGATAACGAAAAGCTCGCAGGCGATCCGTGCTCGCTGGTCGTACGATATCCGAAGACTGCCTTGGTGGCTCTGCGAAAGAATGTTCGATTTCGATTACAGTCGGAGGTCCGGTCCGGCAGGGCAATTTTCGATTTGCTTTCCCGAATTTGTCCGTCATCTATCATCACCTCTAGTTGCCTGTTCCCCTGTTCCCCGGTTTCTCTGAACCAGGCGGTCGTTCAAATCAAAAACTACTCCATGGCGTCCCAAAATTGAACAAAGAACCAGACGGTACCGACAAGGTGCCAAACAGAAATTTCCGATTGTCTATTTTGAGCAATATGGATTCAATAGAGAGCGTTCGATAGGTGGACTTGGCAGGATGGGTTAAGGACTGGAAATTTTCAAGTTTGCGGTGTCATCGTTGGTGCCCACCTAGTCGAAGAATACCTTGCTTCAGCGTTGAATAGCAAAATACCAGTATGTATTTTCATCCCTTTATATCCATGCTATACGGTTCATCGTCGCTGTTCACCGACTTACAGAGTATCTTCAGCCGCAAGAAATGGAGAATTAGCACCTGTCGAATCACGCGAAAGTTTAGGACTCAGCACTCAGCAAGCAGTCTTTACACCGTTGTCGATTACTTCCGCCATCGTTGGTGGCGTATTCCTTGTACTGTATTGAACATTAACGTCGGCAACGCCACTCGGTCTTGTAAAGAATTCAATATTCAAATGATCAGAGACTTGTCAAATGTTGCACAACCCGAAACCGATCTGAACGGGCCTTTCTCCATTCCATCAGGATTTACCCCGACTGTTTTCGACTTCCATTGAAGACAGAAGCAGGGGCCCTTGGGATATTCAAATGCTGGTAAATGACCATGCTTGCCGTCAAGGCTGCTATGGCTCGATGCTTTTAAAATATGCCCTTGCGCGGATAACTGGTGGGCCATGTACGGGAGCGAGATCTCTCAAGCCACTTTTTATTTTTGAAAGTTCCGCTGACCCAAAATTCTCCCCGTCAGTCACAACGGCAATGTCATAGGCTCACTCGGTCACCGCATTGTTTCCGATACATGCACCTGAAATCTTGGACGCGCTTGGGGCCTATAAAAACCGGCGAACAGCAATAGTAATCCCTCAGATTCCAGCCTCCATAGTCTCTCTAGACGATGATGTTTAAGAATCTTCTTTGCTTCGTATCTTTCCTCGTCGTTTCAACTTATGCCCGAGCACTGAAGAGCGGTATATGTAAGCCCCGGCCTTACTCAAATGTGCCTCTGTATTCACTCATGATCATGCAGATCGCATTGAGAATGCTGCTACCAGTAATGCGCTTCTATGTGGCCCTGATGGCAAAGGTTTTCCTCATCTTCCGCTCGTATGGTGAATATCTGACAATCGCGAAAGTGCTACCGTTCGCACCACGTGCATATCTCTCGACTACCTTTTGGAAGGTTGCAGCTACAGAGGAAGAACCAGACATTTTCACGGTTTCCCCGATTGTTCAGGACGATAAGTTCTTGTCGTTTGCGGACGGTATGCCGAGAAATGCATCACTGTCAGCATTTTTAACGCCATGCTTGCAGGCAACGGCTACCCTGGCAGTGATGTTGTCGTAGCTCCCGGTAATCCTTTCTATCCCGCGTTGCAGTGGCGTATTTTCGGTCGTGATGAGGAGGGTTTCTGGGAGGTGTTTCCTTCATAGACATTCACTCAAAAAAGTAACGCCATTTCACAGGATTGAGAACCGTCTTCCTAGAAAATGTAAGTCAAAACAGTACCATTGATTTCTTGTGTCGTTCACATTAGCTTGTAGCCCACATTGGTCAAGACCTCGGGTAAGAATACGTATTTTCTTATACGATTTTACACTCCTTATGTCGATGCACTCCTCAGTAATGGGAGGATTGTAGCCCAGGCAGCGGATTGGGAGAGCCCTAACCAACTTTGGCGTTTCGTCCCCGTTAACTGGGATGTAGCAGAACATCAAGACCATGTACAAGTACCTACCAGTCTGGAACCTGGTTACTGTAAGTCTGTAACAGTTCTCATAGACCTTACACTTTGAAAATTATGGCCTACGTAGATCGTATCAAACCCTTGATCAAAGACACACTAGCTCTCGTGGCAGGACCCGACAGGAAAGGTACGTTTCTGCCCTTGACATCTGTTCTTCAGCGACTGACATGCATATACCCCAAAGTCCGTGTACTACCTCCTGGCGCACCCGGAGCCATATTCCCTCCGGATTGGATCGTCCGACCAGTAGGCCCCGGAACCTTCACCGTGGCTCCGGCGACTCAGCCCAGAGAACTTTTGGCCTTCGCTGATGGTAAGTACCACTCTCCTCTGCCAGATCTTATCTGACAACTGTCCACAGAGGATATACCAGGCGCCGATGCCGTCATACGTCTAGATGACCCTAACAATTCTCGAGTACAGTGGCTTCTTCGGTCTAGTGAGGACAATGACAGGGTGTTCTCGTGAGTCGACCCTTAGGCTCCTTGATCGAATCACAAAAGTAACTCGTATTCGCGTAGAATCATAAACAGGTACTTCTATGACAGTACGTGAATTCTGCTGTTATCCTAAAAATTTCTACTAATGTCATACGTAGTGAGCCTTGGTTTCGATCCATAGTAAGGGCTACGACTATTATCTGAGTGGTGTCAACAGCGCTGATGGCCTTTTATAGTACTGGAAAAGTTGAAGCTGCAAGGGCGGAGCAGGACAATCCGACCCAGCTTTGGATTTTTGAACGCCTTGATAGTCTGGTAGAAGAAGAAACCTCGCAGGAAGATGCTTTGGCTGTGGAGTCGAAGGCCCAGTTCTTTGACTTGTTTTCTGAATTGGCTGCCTTCATCACTGCTAGGATCTAGAATATAGAATTCCCAGAGATCGTAGTGTACGTGTATAGTTCAAGGACTAAGGTAGCGGTATTAGTAGACGTGAACCTGGTAGATTCGCAAGAAGGTTTTGGCATGCTCTCCATCTCCGACGTATCGTCCGGAACGTCTATTCTGGACCCTCCTCTTCGCCGGCGAGAATTAGAATTGATCGCCCGGATGAGTTGGTAGTGGCGCTCGTCCTAGGTAACATTTTGAAGCAAAGATGGCAAGCTTATCGATTCTGGTGACTGAGAATAGTCGCGCCTTTCGGTAGGTACATAGGCATAGATATCGTAGCGGATAGGATGGTAGCAGCTGTTCCATGGAAGTGGTGTCGAGAGCTGCAGAGGTTGCTGCCGTTTCGTGAAAAATTTCGAGAGTTTTCTGGGGCTAATTGATCGCTAAAGGAAGGAAGGGAAGGAAGGAAGTTGGTTTTATTCTGAGCGTTTGGGATAAATACGAGACTGACACGTCGCGACGCGTGAACTAGTAGGTTCAGCCCCTTTCACTTTGGCTCTGTTTGTTGTGGGCCAGCCGTCGCGGCACGGCACGGAGAGGGCTTGCTCCGAACTTAAACGAAATCGTCCTCTATAAGTATTCCTATCCCATATACGTATCCTTGGAGGCCTTGCACGGGTCGTTGTGCTGCCTGCTGTGCCTTTAAGTTTGAACATGCCTTGTATTCGGAGGCATCCAGCTGACCAGAACGACGAAATGCCCGCATGGGCCAGAAGGATGGAGGAAAGGTTAGAGGAGCGATTCGTCAGGATCGAGAATCTTCTTATCAGGGTGCGTTACTACTGGTTCTCTGTCTAATTAATTGACTTCCTAAGTTTTGTACAGACATATAACCTCAGGATATCTGCTGGCCGTTTTAGGGTGCCCTACAAAGTGGTACTTGCTGCGGATGGTGTGGACCCCACTCAACGTGCCAACGTAAGCCATGATTTCGGATCGCCTTGCTCATCCAGGCTTATCTGCTTTGGAAATATAGAATCCTCTACCACCACTTCGCAACGTTCAAGATATGCGAAACTTGACTGCCGCTCAGCTTGACAATTATCTGGATACATATGGTATCTTGTATGGGCGGCGTACCACTCGTGAAGCCAAACTAAGCTCGCTTCGCATTTACATTGGATGCGCAGCAGAGGTTTAGGTCTTTCTGCGAGGATTGGTGAGTAGATATGAATTCCTTCAGAGTTCCTAGACTATTATTCCCGTTATTTTTTTTTCATAATCATTGTACCACTTGCAAAGTTGCATTTTTCATTGTCTGGCGTGGCACGAGGAATACGAAACCATGGCAGTAGCATTTCTTATATTCTTACCTAGCACTCACCGCTGAGCAAGACGCGCCTTCGCTCTCTTTCCGGCTGGTCATCAAGGAGCGTGATACCACTAGTCAACTTGCTATATAGCATACCAAAATCTCGGTGAATTGGGACCCGGAGGGCACGTCCAACATATGCATTGTCGCTGAATTCATATTCGAACTGCTAGGCGCTTTGGATGAGGCCACCAATCATATTAGGAAAACATGGGTCGAAAAGGAGAATCAGACTTGTACAGTTTATACTTCTCAAGATCCCTGCGATCATTTCGTGGACCTGGTCTTGTTTTCCTTCGTTCCTGTCACAACGCGTGGTCTTTGGGTCTTTGCTCTGTCTTTCTTCTGTCCTTCTTCTTGCCCCTTTGTTGGTGCCCTAAGTATGCTGCTTATGATAGGCACCCCCTCCCTAACCTTCACCGGCAACATGTCTTCGTCCGCTGATATGCGACACAGCCAACATATCAGGCTCAGAGGAGCCAGAGGATGATATCGTGTCAGGACTGCGACATATCGAGCGGTACAGAATCTGACGTTGAAGGACGATATTGTAGTAAATGTCGTAATTGACTCGTATCAGGTATGCACAGTGAACACTTTCTCCGAACCAAGCTTTCGCGACCCCGAAGCTAGATGCGTCAACGACGGCGTTCTTTCATTGCTCCCTCGTGCTGCTGGGGAAGGTGAATAAGGGCCTCAGAGGTACGTACATTCGGTTAATCGGCCGTACTGATGAGAACAGAGGACCTATTTTTGATGGAAGTGGTGGGTCAAAGCTGCGGGACAGGATGATCTCAGTAGCGGTCGAGTAACCAGAATTTCATCAATACTACAGATGTTCAATACAAGTTTGTATAACGATACAATCGTGGCTGCTATACACGGATCCGATACAGTTTATTGACCTCCGTTTAGTACGCTGGATATTTCTACTAGGTTAGCGGGAATATGGATGGCACGGATAAATTTGACGTACGGAAAGGTGTAGTTAACATACCTCACAGACCCTCGAGGGCAGAGGTGGGAAGTTGTTAGGCGTAAAGTTAGGATGTTCGAGTATAGGGGGCATGGTCGGGACACTTCCACGACAAGAACTTTGCCTATGGAACGATTTCCCGCTACCGACGGACAAGAGAGAGGTGGTGGATTGGAAGCTGTACGCTGATACGACATCGGCGGCGTCAGGGTCGGCGTCGAGGTCCTCGTCAGGTTGCCAGTTCTGTGCCAATCAGCAATGCGTAGCATCCGGGATACAAAACCAATCGGACTCACCACAAGTTTTTCGTACATCTCTTGCTTCAAGTTTAGATTCTCCAGTGTATCGCGCTGCCATAGCCGCCGCTGACTGGAGCAGTGTTGGACCAATCTATCGTATTCGGTGTTGGAAAGTCGGCGACCTTGACCATCGCTGCGAGCTCTAAAAAGCTTCACGGGCCGCTCCGTGTATATTATGAAAGCTATTGCCCACTGCTTAGGGTTACGCCAGGCAGGGGTTGTCCTCAACGCGAACATGTCCGAATCTGGGAGAATTTGTTCGTTTGGTTCGACGGGAACCACAAAGCGTCGGAGAAGGCTTCCAAATCGTCCGTAATCGCTATGAGAAGACGCAAACGTAGCCATTAGACAGATGTAATGGCCCCCGCTCCGAGCACCCTTGGGTAACTTATAGTCACGCGGAGGATCCATGATTACGCCATATTTACTCCCGAAATCTGCCAATTTGAAATTTGCATTTGTCTTTGTTTGTACACCTCTTCCACTTCCCTCGGTCCCTTTCCATGCTCGAAATCTGCCAATTTCAAATATTCCCTTGTCTTTGTTTTCATTCCTTCAACTCCGCTCATCCTCTTTGCTGCTTGAAATCTGCCAATTTGACCTTCGTTCCACCTCGGCCCGTCCCCTCCGTCCCATTCCTCGGCATTATCTCCACAATACAAATCATGCCGTACGCTTATTCTACGCGTATTCTGACACGATTCGTGCGGACTTAATCATGCATTTCTTCAACTGGGTCTCATTGCTACTTCAACGTCCGCGCTCTGCTACGTCGCATACCGCCCACATCATCCCACTCTAACCCCGTCCTCTACCACCAGCACAAGACGCGTCGCGCAACGACATCATGCCATCCACCGTGCCGATGCCTCTTGCCTCGTGATATCGAGCACACTGATTTTCGAGGAGTTCGACGCTGACATGGTGGGAGTCAGATGGAGTCTTGTCAACTTCATTGTGAGCAGTTGACGATTCACGGTAAGTGGTAATATCTGTGAACGTTGGCGTCGAATTCATATTCCCAGCAGGGAAGACGTCGTTGTCAAAGCCATCAGTGTCTTCGGCGGCGCTTCTGTACTACGTTGTGTTTGGAGATGAGAGCCGGATCAACGCTGGGAGTTGAGGGCACATGTCCGAAGATTGGTGGCTGCGCTGAGCGATCCCGAATTGCTTAGAGAGGAGCTTCAGAATCCGGTGTGTATCAGGTGCTCTCCTTTTTGTTTCGAGCCCTCTAACCTCTTGCAGATCTTCATCGGTTTGGCAATGTGTCATTCCCGGTGCGTCAGTGCTACAGTCTGCGCAATTGTCCACGAGCGCTAGCGCTCATCGACATCTTCGAAGCCTGAGTGACATATTCCAGTACGCTCAACAGAGGCTCCCTTGAACCCGAAAGAATCGTTGTGCTGTAGCACCGGATCTCCTGAGACGGTCTGTGTCGCGTTGGCGAGATGACTCAGTATGATATTCTCCTTCTTCCGCTTCTTGTTTCTCATTTTACTTTAAATCTCGCACTAAAAGTTCACAAATAGCAATGGCGCTGGTCAAGTTTTGGGAACTATTACGTGCATTCAATGGCTAATAAATCTACCTGGCCAATTGGAACTCTGAATAAGACTGACTCAAGACGGCGTACGCGACATGGGCGCCTACAGGTCAATGCATCGCGTTTGTTGAGTCCAATGACTTGTACGTCCCACCTTCCTTCCTCTCTTCTTCCTGCGCATCTTACCATCCCGTAGCTCCGCCTCCGCCATCCGCCTCACCACCACGGGTTCGACCACGGCATTCAACGGCGTCCCAGACTGGGTAGACAAAGAAGAGGTGTTCTCGGGCACTAGTGTATCTGCGTGTTTTTGTATCTGACTTTCGACCGGATGGACCGTGGCCACACCGGAGCTTCGTCCGTACGTCGATGTACTTTGAATATACGTAGTTCCCTGTCCCTGCGTGATTGTTCCGAATATACGTTATCAAATATTCTTTGGGTACAACATCAAGTGAAAATACCTTCGTTAGGGTACAATTGACTAATAGTTGTCGAAGTTCGGTGATCAAGATAATGTATTGCGTGCCAAGAAACATGACTTAGACAAGTATGTCATGTATAGATGGAAAAGACAATGGAGGACCGCCCATGGGATATAGTAATAGAATAGTTCAACATTCAAATACAATTGCCCGAAATTGCAACATTCGAGTTCAAGGGTGGTGGACTTAAGTACGGTGGGTTTCGCATGTGTAACACCATAGTGAGTTTCCGTAGGATACGACCAGTGTGCGAAAATGACGATAGAAAGCAGCGGAGGGCTGGAGACCTTGGACAAAGGACTGAAGAATCATTTATGTAACGGGTGCTAATCCTGCTGTCAAGGCGGAAGCGCGAAAATATTTCTAGGTCTTTCAAAGCTTCTGGCCAGAGAGCGGCAGTATTATCTCCGAATCACTAGATGCGGTAGCGTGAAAACAGCTCGAAACTCGAAAAAGTCCGTCCTGATCCCAGCGCCGCCGCCGCCCCGCCTCCAGTAGCCCTGAAATCAACTAAGAAAAGTAGTATTGCAGCTGCAATCGCAGCTAGCCAGGCCAAGGCGAAAGTAATTGCATCCTCTCCTCCTACATTGCGACATCAAGCAACCGCCTCTCATACGCCTTGCAAGATCGGTGACAAGGGAATGTTGACAAATCCTCTAAACACAGCCTAACCTGCCACTGTGGTGAAAAGGGAAGGAGATCAACCAGAGAAGAATAGTACAACAGTGAAGACGGAGACAGCTGCAGCGGTGTGAATAAGGTCATCCGGGTGAAAAAAGAGAGTCGCCCCTGGTAGTGGAAGGGAGGGTGGCCTGGCAAGATGCGGAATCGATGACGGCGGCGAAATGAACGAGGAAAGGTGACGGCGATGCCATTTGGCAAGGAAAGCGCGGACATCGGTAGAAATTATGTGGGCGGGACACACACGAGATGCGAAAGGCGAAAAGAATCGGCTGATTAAATTTCTTTCGAGCGCGATGCTAGGGTTGCTGCACTGAGCCAAGAGGTCCTGGTGGAGAAAAAGAAGCGAACGTCATCTATCCCACGTGGACAGGCAGAGTATAACTTCAAATAAGAAAATAATATTTGGGACAGAATTCCAGTTACCGTAGATCTGGCGGAACGAAACATCGAAGTAAGTCTTCGCAAAACTGATAGTGGACCATATTTATCGTACACGTGGCGAACCGGCACCAGCAAGGTCCCTGTCGCCGGCGCCGCGGCGGGCCCTTGTAATACAAGGGCGTTCTTCGCCAGAAGAAACGGCAGCGAGCTTGCCACCTCGGAATGTTAGGGCACAGCCTTCTCGAGCGGCTAGCGCACCGTGGGCGATTGTCAAAGCTTTGGAGAGCGGTGTAAACACGGATTCAGTCACAACACAAATTTGACCAGGTCTGGATGTTGAAGGTACTTTCCGTGCCCGACTGATAACTGAGAGAGGTTTGGAGATACTGCTGGGTCGTCTGGTTTTGTTCGGATCGTAGTCCTCGGAGAGTATAGAATAGCGGGAAGACCACATTGAAAGGCAAGGTGAAATATACAGGTGGCTCCAGGCCTACCAGCTAGTGTAAGGGAGTGTAAGGCGACGCTCGAGTGGCGATCGGAGGAAGGCAAAAAAAAGATGGAGCACCATTTGCCCCCATTTATATGAGGAGAAGGGTCAGGTGGTTATAGTTACATTGTCCCGACAGTCGATAGGTATGTTCTTTGTTCTGCATTATGAAAGAGAGACAAGCAAGTGCAAGGACCAAGGCAAGGACCAACTTCAACAATGAGAGATCGGATCGAGATGATTGGACGATCTTCCCACGCCTTTGTTCCTTGTTCTTTTGTTGCCACCCAGGGGACGGTATAAATATGCTCGGTTCCACTCATTCTCGTCTCAGGCTACCCCCCACTCTTCACCATGTCTGTTCGCCACCACGACATGAGGTATCAACTGGCTCCGCCTTATCACCACTATTTCACCTTTTCCATCGACGTAGCGGCAACTCTAGAGTTGTACTGTGACGGAGGTGACACAACCATGCTGCAAAAGCTGGACGGTGTGCAAGATCGACAATATGCTGGTTACACCTTTTTCGTGCGTCACATTGCGGCTTACCTGATTCTGGACAACTGAGAAACACCTAGGATGAAGACACACCTGAAGAGATGCCCAAATTCCAAGTTATCGGCATCCGGCCAGTGCAGCAAGGTCTCACGAAGCCTCACCCTTGGAAACCCCGGCATTCCAGGCCTCATATGTGTGCTCCGATCTCGCCGACAACAGTCCATCCTAGCTCCAGGGAACCTTTGGATTTGTCAAGGGGCCCACTGCCGTGGGACAATTGCTATCATCCTACCTGCTACGATCTTCTTGTCCGTGTACCTTCGGAATGGCGAGACTATTATTACACACCACGAGCAGACTTTTCCGATTCGTTCTGCAAAGCCCTTGACGAGGATGAGCGTTACGTCGGACTTCTTCGAGCTGGACTAGATGATGATAGAATCCTGCGAATTCTTGACGGCCAAGAAGATGCCCCCGACACAGACGACGCTTCAGAGACTGATAGTCAAATTTGCAAAACATTTTTGGCCAAGATACTAGGAACCGATAAACCTCAAGAGGATCGTATCTTTGTGCCCGTTTTACGTATTGACCACGTCCTGTCGAATGTCCCGGAGATATCTGATCCATCGCGACTACACGGAGACGTGGATCTTTTCCAAGAGTAAGTCAATGTCTTCACCTGTTGCAAATCCTTTCTGAATCCTTCTTTTTAAAGAATCGTGCAGGAGTATCAGCTTGCGCGCTACGGATCAGTCCTTCTCTACCCTCCAGAGGGATCGGAAATTGATGACGCGTCTATTCCTGATAACTTTTCAATGACCTACAGTGTCACGTCCACGGAATCTTTCTCAAGTCTGCCGGAAGCCCCGGGCTCTGATTCCCCGGACTCGCATGAACTGGACTCGACGTTGGAGCAATCTCCCCAGGTTGCGGTGCCTATTCGGAAAGGTAAGCAGCTCCACACTTGTTCGAAGACTACTGCTGAAATCCACTTTCAGGAAAATGGAAACTCAAGTCACTCTTCAGGCGAGTGGTCGCGAATTTCGTTGAGTTGGTGAAGTGGCCGCGGAAGTTATCTAACAAGTTGTGATTTGGTCTGCAGGCCAGACAGAAAATCTTCCCACCTTCGTTTTACCTTATACATTACCTTGTATCATTAATTCTGTTGACATTGTACAGCTTGCACTCTTTTTTGATGTGATATTATTATAGTTTCTATTTGCACTGTACCGGACAAGGGGAGAGCGCCCACCAAACTCAAGGTGTGAATCGAATCCAATACGACGTGAATACTTAAGACGGTAAGACGGACCGAATTTGCGCTTTTGAGTCTCAATGCCTTAGGTAATCCCGCACCTTACTTTCGTACCACCATGTGCAATGACGATGTGTCGACGAAATTTTATCGCCCGCCGTCCGAACTGAGCTCGAAGGGCGTATTTCAACTACCAGAGGAGACACTGACATCCGTAAAGCGCCGACAAACAGCTAAGAAGGTCCGGAATTCGCACGTAGCCTTCCTCGGCGCAGAGCCTTAGAGGTCGCCTAAGGTTACCAAGAAGGCAGAGAAAGCGAAGAAAGAGCACCGGAAACACGCTTGGGAACTATGGCTAAAGTGAGGATCAGTGGAACTACAGGCGGAAGATCAGACGGAAGGTTATACAGTATACTGATGGTACGTGATGTCCGCACACAGCCATAAATCCTTGTCGAGCTTATACCGCTTACAGGCTTACAGCGAACAGCTACTTTCGGCTTTCAATATCTACCCGAGAAAATCAGATGGTCTTTTCGAGCCTTTGTCCCTTGTTCTTTGTTCTTTTATTGTCACCCAAGAGACAGTATAAATATGCGCAATTTAGGGACAGCCACTTAGTACTTATCGATATCGCTCGCATCCCTACCCTTGCTACACCCCGTCATGGCTCAGGCTGCTCCCCTGTTCAACACGAGGTATCAGTTAGCTCCACTTTGGTACCATTATTTCACCTTTTCTATCGATGTGGAGGCAACTCTGGATTTGTATTGTGATGGGGGTGACGAGGTCATGAAAGAAAAGCTGGATGGCATACATAACCGGCAATATGCCGGTTACTGCACGGAGGTGCGTCGTTCTGCGCTTTGCTCGAATCTGACCCACTGAAAATCGCTTAGATTGTAGAGCCAGATGAAGAGCAGCCCAAATACCACGTTATAAATATTCGGCCAGTACAGCAAGGTCTCACGAAGCCTCACCCGTGGAAACCACAGCATGCCAGGCCTACTATGTGCATTCCTGTCTTGCCGACAACAGTCCATCCTAGGCCCAGGGAACCTTTGCAGGTGTCGAAGGGCCCATTGCCATGGGACAACTGTTACCATCCTACCTGCTACGATCGTTTCGCCCGTGTACGAACGGAATGGCGGGACTATCTTCACTCGCCATCTGTGGACCCTTCTCTTCCACTTGGTAAAGCCATCGAGGAGGATACGCGTTACGGCGAACTTCTTCGAGCTGGACTAGACGATGATAGAATCCTGCGAATTCTTGACGGTCAAGAAGATGCCCCCGACATAGACGACGCTTCGGAGACTGGTAGTCAAATCTGCAAAACATTTTTGGCCAAGATACCAGGAACTGATAAGCCTGAAGAAGATTGCACCTTCGTACCTGTTTTGCATATCGACCACGTCTTGTCGAATGTCCCGGAGATATCTGATCCATCGCAGCTACACGGAGACGTGGATCTCTTCCAAGAGTAAGCAAATATCTGCCTCTCCTGCAAACCTTTTCTGAACTCGTCTTATCAAAGAATCGTGCAGGAGTATCAGCTTGCGCGCTACGGACCAGTCCTTTTCTACCCTCCAGCGGGACCGGAGATTGATAACATACCTGTCCCTGATAACTTTTCGATGATTTACAGTCTCGCGTCGTCGGGATCCTGCTCAAGTTTGCTGGAAGCCCCGAGCCCTGATTCCCCAGACTCGCATGAACTGGACTCGACGTCAGAGGAGTCTCCCCATGTTGTGGTGCCTATTCGGAAAGGTGAGTATTCATATGTATCGACGAGAACCTTGTTCAAATTTTCTCTAAGGAAAATGGAGAATTAAGTCGCTCCTCCGGGCATTGACTAATGTCATCAAGTGCCGCAATTTCTTTAGCAAGTCTTGATTCGGTCTGCAGGATGGACCCACAAAATTACCTGTTTATGATATACATTTGTATCGTTAATTCTGTCGTACCGCTCGCATTCTCTTTGACAATCTATCTTGATTCTTTTCACTGCCAGGATCACATATCAAGCGGAGAAGAATTGACGTTGATGAAGTACGACCGAAGTCAAGTGGTGAACTTTCCTCAAGCATCATATCAGGTGGACGCCACTCGTCCGACACGCAAAGTGAATCGGTTCCCCGGCTCAAAGACCTTCACGTCTAGTCGACAACTACGCCAGATTCGGCAACGATGGCCTTTTTCTGTCCCTTCTCCATGATGCTGGTGGAATAACGGCCATCAGGGTGTATTTTTCCGGCTAAATTCGCTGTACTGATGACGATGGGCAGACATCGTAAGCTCGTTGGTGTCGAGATATTGGGACCTCGATGATGACGGAGGGTTGACATTTGGATCTAGCTGCTGCTAAGGATAGAATGCCTACGGTCGTAGCCACCCTTTTTGCCCTTTCACAAAGTCGTACCGTGATAATTGGAAGCAATTATCATTCCCCGTCGGCATTTGCCTCATTTTATCATCATGTCGCGTGCTTTCACTTCGCGTTATTTTCCGAATCGCATCACCGCTGACCACGTAGTTCCCTCATTTATTAACGCTTCCGTGGCAACTTCTTGTTGCTGTTTTTAACACCCAACCATATACCGCCCGTGCTTCTGATCCCATTTGCTCCATCTCCACCTATAAAGAACTCTCACCGGCTCGACCATGGGCATTATCTGCATTCCTCTGGACCGCACAAGGCTCGGACACCCGTCTTCCGCTAGGAGCCTCATGACAGATTATTGGAGATTTCGACAAAAGGTCTGACGCGATTATATAACTAATTTTGTTATCAAGATAACGCCATATGGTCGCCCTCTGCTCATCGTTGAACACCCACTTTGTTAGGATGTTACCCTGCTGTACGTAACTCCTTGTCCTCTATATTTCCCATGTTGACCTGCAAAATAGGCGCTCACATCCCTGCTCTTCAACGGTGTCCGCAAGAGGTCTGGGAACATATCATTCACTGCCTAGACGACGAGTCTGCCGCGTCCGCAGCGCGAGTCTGTTACGCGTGGACCTTCGCCTCCCGTCGGCGTCTCTACCGATACCTGACCTTCACCTACCCTTCCCACAAACTCGAAGAGACCTTGTCCACCAGCCCCGTGATTCGAGCATGCATTCGACGCCTGCGGCTCAAATGGCATGCAGACGCCAACTTTGACTGGGTCACGCTCCTCCCCCCGAGGAACATCCAATCCATCGAATTTTACTTCTACCCGGGATGTTTCGAAGAGACGTTCCCGTCCAATGTGATGGACAACTTCTCTGCGCTGGCAGGGGCACGCCATATTACCATTCAGGGCCCAGACGGATACGGCCATTCGACCCTCCAGCGCTTATGCTCTTCCCCAGTTCTCAAGGAGCTCCAAATCTACTCGTCATCAAAGTGCGACCTCGAGGGCTTTGATCCTGTTTGCCCATTGACGCGTCTCACTATCAATTCATGCACCAGCTCCTTCGTGTTTCGCTTCCCCATAGGCAGTTTCACTGCTTCTCTCACCCGGCTGGATGTAGCATTCGATAGCTTTGACCGGGATGGTGCAATTGACGGACAGTCTCGATCGCTCCATAATTTCAAGGAATCGCTCTCGCAGCTCACGCTCCTCCGGCATCTTGTGGTCTACGCGTTACGGCATATTCCTGAGCCTTTCCTTGACGACGTTGTAGCGCACCTCCCTGCGCTGGAATCGTTGCATGCGACTTCAGGTTCATACAGCGCTGTTCTCTTTGACCACCTACCTCTCACTATGCGGTGCCTGAGCCTTAAAGGGTTTTGGGAGGAAGCATCGCCCCCGATGGTTGCCTTTATTCATTCCAGTCGTCTGGATGACGTCCTGGTATGGCCGTCAAGTCTGCAGCGTCATGGTTCGACAGACGACTTGCAACCCATCAGAGATGCATGTGTGGCTCGGAAGGTACGATTTCGAGTCATTGCAGCGAGGGACGCATCTGCTTTCATCGCTAATTTTCCGTATGATAACGAGGTTCGTTTTTATGCATTCTTCTTGTGCGTTAGTTGACCGATTTATAGCGTATAGAAAATCAAACACTCGTGTACAGGTGGTAATATATCCAAGTCGAACATGCAGCGTACGTAGAAAGTCACAAATACTGAAACTTTTCGATCTATTCTCCATTGGCTGTCGTCGGTAAAATGCTGCCCCCCGTTCGTGAGTCCATCCTCCAAGCCTTGTCTCTGAGTCGGCATAGATTATCACGGGAAAATATCAAACGCAATGAGTTCTTTGTATCCGAAAGGAGACCTCTCTGGGACTCCAAAAATCGTTCCATCCATTTGTCGCTGCCCTCCCAGACCAAAAAAATACACCACGAACCAACCGTAGTTATAAAAAGGTACGCGAGGACCACGGAAACTTTGAGGGATCGTGGGTTTGGAGCCTCCAAGCACATGCTTAAGAACGAGACCAGGAAAGAGGCCATTCTGGATTTTACTGTCTTGGCCTTGGAAATTATTCAACGGGATCCATCACTCACCCCCACATCAGAAGCGCCTGAGGAACGCTGTATACAATCGCCAACCTTTCAAAGCCTAGATTCCTCTGCCAGTGCCGCTCGAGGACATTAGTCTATAAGGTTGTAAGATAGCCCTCAGGGTGACCAGTATCTAACGCACCACAGTGATAATATCGGCATGCTTCAGGGCAGTATGATGGCCTATGAGGAAGAGGCCAATGATAATGCTGCCCAGGCTAACGACAACAGAGAAACAGATGAGAATCTTGGTCACAGAAGGTTGTTGGTGGGCGCCCATATCATCGACCGAAGGTATGGCCAGAAATGCCATGTTAACTGCTAGAAGTACCGTGGCCTGTATGCAACAATGTTCGTCGGATTCTGTACAGTGTAAAGTGTGGCAAAAGTCATACGCACCATTCCGTTGGACAAGTTCAACTTATATATAATCTGCTCTACAAGGACAGCTTGTTGACACTTAGAAAAAAGCCATTCCACCCAGACATTATTCAGAGAAATGTAGTACTTAATCGGCGCATAGAACAGTAAGAGGTTCGCTATCCTGAACGGAACGGTGCGCTTCTCGTCATAATCGTATTTGTAAACAGATTCATCTTCATCGGTTCGAGCATCCCATCGACCGCGGTAATTGGAAATGCGATCGCGTACTGGTCGTTACAATCGGTTGGTACTAAGTAACAGAGGTAGATGTGAACTCACACAAAGCCATCATGTACGCCGCTGAAGGTTATTTCAGCGAAAACAGTTGGCAGGTATGATAGACCAGGCTTGCCTGCCACTTCGGATGCGTTCCATTCTGAGATAAAGGTTACGTTAATGATATCATCATTAAATAGAGTCCATTGGTGTCTTACTTTCTGCTCTAAAAATGGTTTCTCTCATGGTCTTCAGCCTGTCAATGCCGCAAGTCACGGTTGAAGTTGAGAACATGGGTACATCTGCGGAAAAGAAGCGTCGAGTTCTACATTGCACGATGGCAAGAGTCGAAGAGAAAGAATTGACCTGTGTTAGCAAGCATGATGAATTTTTTGACTGAATTCCACTGTGCTTTCGTAAGTCGGTGAAGGTCGCTGAAATAATAATGATGGTTCCTCGGAGATATCACTATCGGCAATCATCAAAGGATGTGAAGAGAATTACCAGTATTCTCTCTGTAGGTAGCCTCGGGAATAAGTCAGCCTCGCGGCGCAACGTGTTCAAGCTGCCAACTTACTGCGGATCAAACCAGAGCTCATTTCAACTCCTCTGAGCCCCGACAGATCCAATGTGAACTCGGAGAGCCAGAAAATGCACTCCGCATCGTGGTTGACAAAATAATATCCGCAACGAAGACGGTCATCACCTTCCCATGCAGGCAGCTCGTACTCCGCAATTTTTACATATAGATGCCAAGACTTGACGCGATCGAAGGATTCGGACCTTTTCGAGATGGCGTCCTTGAGTATGCTGATGTATCTGGCTACCTTCTCGGCAATGTCTCTCTCATATAACCACTCTTCAGTGATTATTTTCTATATGAATTCTCAGATTCAATTCCACGATCGAACTGGAAAGACGCACATCGTGATCGTGATAAAAATGAGGTTTACCATCTGAATGTGTATGTTTCGTCCAACCCATAGGCAAAACTTCTCCCTCTCCGCTACGGCGATGAGTCAAACTTCTGACGGCCTAGTGAGATGGTACACGCACGGTGTGGGTGACATGCGCCTACGTGTGTTGAAGTCAGTTTGCATAGCAGGTACAGTAAAAGTTGGCTGGGCAGGTACGGTGAAGTTGAAGGCTGAGGGAAATTCGTCACTAAACACTGCGATGTTAATCATCTTTAAGCGGAGCGAAAGGAGAGCACTGACATGGGCGTCTTTCTGTCATAGTGTCCTATACGGGACGGAAGATATCCTTGGAATTTTATCTCGTCGTTGGACCAGTCGTATGTATGCTCAAAGGTACCGCCTTGTGGTTGGACTATTGATTCACTGGACTCCGCAACTTGACTGGGGCACTGTCTGCCTTCAGCGCCTGAAAATTGTGAACGTAATGACTGGAAGACAGATGAAGGGATATTGGTGCTACTCATAGGTGAAAAACCCGATCCGAAGGGAGATTCGATACGGTTATCTCCAGTACCAGGAGACGAAGAGGTCCCGACACAATAAGCGTTACTGTGATGTGATGATCGTCGAACGGTCCAAGGGTCGGCTTTCGTACGAAGGCGCAGCAGAGACTGGCACCCTTGTAGGTAGGGTGTATGGTATGGCAATCTCTGAGACTTTCGCACTATATCAACATGTGGCCGAGGTACGGTCTCAACTAAGGCACACGACAGCGGAGGTGAGGTTTCATCGATGAATTGATCGCCGGCGACCTTGAGGATCATATGACTGAGGATAGGCCGACTTCGACGAGGGGGGCTCTGGGATGCTTGCCGAGAAGGAGAACTCGATATCCAGACCATCCATACCGGGCTCGGTACTAGACGATGCAACTTGATAGCTGAGCTCAGCAAAGCTGCTTCGATAAGAGTCTGTCGTATCCAAGTCCACTGTGTCTGTGGACACGAGCTCTCGAAGGCTGAAGCGCTAGGCATGGCGATGGAAAAGAGGGGAACAACGTCTTCCAATTTATGGATCTGAAAAGCTGTTGAATGCGATGACCACCGAAAAGGAATCTTCAGAAGGAATATCTGGTACGCTTTCCCATTCGTTGATGGAAAGTTGAAGCTGTTCGAAGAGGTATGAGGCGACGAATATAGCGAGATCTAGTAAGGTTTGAGTGCAAGCATCGCTTGAAGACTGACCTCGGAGATCCATGGAGACTCAATTGCTTGATAGAAGACTAGGGTAGACTGTAGTGATGCGCAGTACCGGTCGGTCTACTTGCTCGTTCATTCATGGAGGACCATGACCACACATCGCTTAGGGGTGCCCAGAGTCTGTGTCCAACAGTGGCGTGGATCGACCGAGTGCGCAACAAGGTCATAAATGTACACCTTTTCTCTTCGTGTCCATTCGGAGTCTGAGCGGTTGATGTCAAGGACAGCCTGCAAACACATGACACCAGCGTATTTGTGTAACATGCGTTGCACAAAAATAATGCTTGTGACAGAACTAGCGCCGCGGAGCAGTGCGAGGAAATGAGTAGATTCTTGGAAGATGGGTGGCGTTTTGCAAGTCGCCAATACGTAAGGAAGTTTCTCCGGAATAATGAAAAGCAGTGTGCTTCCGTAGATGTCAGGGGGCGATATGATCATATTCAGATTCGACGGACATGGTGTCAACAACGCGACAGTGTTCACAGCGGGCGAAGACGGTAAAGGAAGATAGCTAGCTGCGATAGTGAATATCAGGCGGCGGGTAGTATCAGGCGGATGATGATTTAGGCCTGAAGGCTATGGTTCGAAGACAGCATCTATCAGACCATCCCTCCCACACTCAAAGAGAAGCCATGGGAGCAAAAATAATCAGAAGAGAACACAGAAGCGTAGGTTCTCATTTCGGGGTAGAAAGCAATGAAAGCACCGCAACACTATGGGTTAGGTAGGCGAGGATAGACAGCACAGCGTCTGTTTTGTTTCTAATCCAGTCTTTTGAAGATCTGCGAGGCTGATGCGAAGAAAAGTGTTAGCAGAGCATCATAAAATGAGCTTAGACGACACGTATGTTGCTGGTAGTAATATCTCACTCAAGATATCAATTGCTCTCCAGGGGGCCAACGTTTACTTGAAGAGGTGTAACGTCAACGATGAGCGTCGCTCTCGGCTTGTTCCTCACCGTGACGCTAAGGTGCGCCTGATAGTTCCCGGCCATACAAACACAATACGAACACCCACTATAGCTCCTCTTCACTGGATATACCGCTCTCTGAGCCTGTGGAATGAAGCAATATCTTGCTTTCTTTCGATATCTTGTAGACATTTGACGTCGGCGGTGGCACCGTCGTGAGACCTCATTCGTCTCCGTAACAGACGCATCACAGGAATTCGTACGGTTCGCGCCGGGACGTGGCCCATGATAATGGTGGCCACGACAGCAGTTTCGGTTACTTGCAACTGCGCAGGGAGGAGTGAATGGCATCCCCCCGAGTTATGCTATACCAGTTGTTCTGTGAAGTCGCTTGTCGCCCTATTGAGGCCTGGTACGACGATAGTGAACAAAAAAATCTCCCGAGAAAAAAATAAGCGTACCACGTCGTAGTTCCGTATACTACGAGTACGATGACAGAAGATTTATGGCTTCAATGCTACGATTTCCGGTTGCTTATGAATTTGAAAATCGTCGTCGTTGATGCTGGTACCGCAACGTAGCGAGGACCAACTGAGGACAACCGCCGGCACTGTAGCATCATCAGGAATATCTTGACGTCGTCGCTATTCCTAAGTATGGCCATCTGCAATCTGTTCGGGAGGACGTGACGCTCTGACTCGGCCCGGTTCGTGCACGGACCACCCGTTACTTGACGCACACTAGTCTTCAAACACTCTTTGCTTCGCGCATTCTGTTTTTTTCTGCTCTGCCTAGCTGCCACAGGGAATGCAGCATGAATATGCATTTCATCAGCTGGTCTGCATCTCGGCCCTTTCCTTCGCTTCTCTGATAGTAACTCGACGTACCGGCCAAAAACCTTTTGTGGAAATTTTGTGCCCGGTCCTGGTCGCTATTATTTCGCCTTTTCCATCGACATAGCAGCAGCTCTGGAGTTATACTGTAATGGAAGGAACTAAGCGGCTCTATGGTCTGCAGGACAGGATGTACGCTTGTTACTGTTTTTTTTTTGGAAGAAAGTTGTATTTCTACGTCCTACAATGTCGCCAATTGAAAGGTCGCACTCTCTTAGATTGACGATGAAGCCCATCTTCGCAGATTCCACTCTATCAATGTACGGCCAATCTTGAATCCAACGTGGACTGACTACACTTTACCTCAAGGATCTCTATTCCGAACTCATTAGGGCTGATATAAAAAACGGTTGGGCTTACCGAATCCTTGACGGCGAAGAACAGCCCGGTCGGGAAGAAGACGAATAGGCCGACAGCCTGAGTCTACTTCATCGCAAATGTTCCCAGTTATGACGAGCCTGACGAAGACGATGGCTTGTATGCTGATTCTACGTATCGATCCAAATATTTCGACTGTCAAGGAAATTTCGGACCCATCAGAGTTGTACGACGAATACGACATCTTTCGAGAGTACGCGATCGCTTCCGTTCTCAAATGTTAATCTATACGTACTGTTCCAGGATCGTTCGCGAGCATCAAATGATGCACCATGGGGCTATTCTAATCGCAAGAAAGCCTAGCGAGCGTGGAAGATATCGAGCTTCCAGAAGACATTCAGATTGAGTATGGTTCGATGCTACCTTTGCATTATTGGTGGCCCTCGTCTTTCCGGCGCGCTTCAAATATTTCCTAGCCGATTCAGAAGCTACACGAGTTTGTGAATGGGTATAAGCTCGATACCAACTTATGAGGCATTCTGTTAGACTATTCCGGAATGAGAACTTCAGAATGCTAAAATCTACCAGACTGTTTGACGTCACGCGCAATCATATATCTCTGGTAGTATATCGGCTAGTACACGCACCTGTCATTTTAAGGATGTTTCCAAGTGTACGCGCGAAAGCTGGGTTCGACTCCCAGCCAGAGAGTCAAGTTGAAGGAAGACTTTTTTCTGATTTATGGTCTCCGGACGGCGGAGAGTCGAAAGTTGAAACTCGTCGAAGTTATGCTGCGCCGTAACTAGTTATATCTAGTTACCACTAACTAGCAGGGATATGCACGAGACTCCAGGGAGGTAAGTAACCATTTGTTACTGACCCCTGCTCAGGAGGGTAGGTTTGCTACGGTATATAACAAAAATTCCTCCAGCAAGGAGAGGTATCCTACCAGTAATTAACCTCGGTGTATCAAAACCCTGTCGTAGGTAAGATGGGGTCCGTCGTCCTAAAGACTACCCTTCGGAATTTATCTCGAAATAGGCAGATGTTATCATACGACAGGATCGAACGCAGCTTCTCTTTCAAACTGGAAAGAGATCCTGGCAAAAACTCTAAGCATCGCTGTATCCACTGATCACTGCCGTCCCAGAACAGGTAAATGCACCATAGACAGATCGCAGTCCCCAGAAGGAGCGCTAGTGTCACGAAAACTTTCAGCGAAACGGGATTGGGTGATTCCAAGCACATCAAGAAGAATGATGCCAGAAAAGATACCATGCTGACCTCCTGCGTTAGTTAAGGAGATGAAATTCAGAGAGCGCGGACTTACCTCCACATAAGAAGTGCGTAAGGAGTGCTGTACATGATCGACAAACGTTCAAATCCTATATATTCCTGCCAGTGCCGCTCGAGAAATTCCGTCTGTGAGGCAGTGAGATCATCATCAAGGTACGAGGAGATCAAGCGCACCACAACTGGAATGTCGACATGCTTCAGAGCGTTATGGTGGCTCACGAGTATAAGGCCAATGATGATAGTAGCCATGCTACTGGCAACAGATAGATAACATAAAAGTTGGGTCACAAAACGGTGCTGCTGACCCGCACCCATCTCGTCAACCGAAGGTATAGCGAGAAAGGCCATATTAACTGCGAGAAGGATTGTCGCCTAGTCGTGTCATCATACAACTTTTCCTCAGAGCATATCAAGGGATCATACGCACCAGTCCGACGTGCTGCTGCCATTTATCCGTAATCTGCTCTATGAGATGTTGCCACGGCCCCCTTGAAATCAGTCTATCCACCCAGACTTTATGTAACGAAGTATAGTGTTTAATCGGCGCATAGAATAGTAAAATGTTCATCGTCCTGAACGGAACGGTGCGCTTCCTGTTGTTATGATCGTATCCGAAAACAGATTCCTCCCGACCGGTTCGAGCATCCCGTTGACCGTGATAGTTGAGAATTTGACCGCGTACTGGTCGTTACAATCAGTTGGTGCGAAGCAACAAAAAAGATGTGATACTCACACAAGGCCATCATGTACGCCGCTGAAGGTTATTTCAGCGAAAAGAGTTGGCAGATATGATAGACTACTAGGCTTGCCTGCCACTTCGGATGCGTCCAATTCTGAGATGTGGGCTACGTTAATGATATCATCATGAAATAGAGTTCATTGATCTTACTTTCTGCTTCAAAAATAGTTTCTCTCATGGTCTTCAGTGCGTTAATGCCGCAAGTCACGGTTGAAGTTGAGGACACGTTTACATCTGTGGAAAAGAAGAGTTGAGCTCTACATTGTACGACGGCAAAGGACGAAGAGAAAGAATTGACCTGTTTCAGCGAGAAAGATGGTTTTTTGGACTGTGTTCCACTGTGCTTTCGTAAGTCGGTGAAGGTCGCTGAAAAAATAATGATGGTTCCTTGGAGATATCACTATCGGCAATCATCAAAGGATGCGAAGAGGATTACCAGTATTCTCTCTGTAAGTACCCTCGGGAATAAGTCAGCCTCGCGGCGCAACGTGTTCAAGCAACTTACTGCGGACCAAGTCAGGGCTCATTTCTCCTCTGAGCTCCCACATATAACCATCCAGTCTGCAATTGGAGAGCCAGAAAATGCACTCCGCATCGTGGTTGACAAAGTAATATCTGCAACGAAAGCGCCGGTTACCGTCGCCCCTCCCAGGCCGCTCGTACTGCTCAATTTCTACATACAGATGCCAGGACTTGACGCGACCAAAGGATTCGGACCTTTTCGAAATGGCGTCCTTGAGTATGCTGATGTGTCTGGCTACCTCCTCGGCAATGTCTATGTCATATAACCACTCTTCTGTGATTATTTTCTATAGGGATGTTCAGATTCAATTCCATGATCAAACTGGAAAGACGCACATCGTGATCATGATAAAAATACGGTTTACCGTCTGAATGCGTATGCTTCGTCCAACCCACAGGCAGAACTTCTTCCTCTCCGCTACGACGATGAGTCAAAATTCTGCCGGCCTCGTTAGATGGTACACGTACGTTTGAGGCGAGAAGCGCCTATACGTGTTGAAGTCAGTTTGCATAGCAGGTACTGTGAATTTTGCAGGGGAAAATTCGTCTCTAACCACTGAATGTTACTTATCATTAAACCGAGTGAAACAAGAGCACTGACATGAGCGTCTTCCTTTTGTAGTGTCCTATACTGGATGGAAGTGTTTCTTCGAACTCTTTCTCGTATGTAGACTGGGGTATATCGTTTTGAGGTATGACTGTCGATTCGCTAGACTCCGGGTTCGGTGAACTGGCAACTGTGGTAACCTCTCGTTCGACAATGACAAGCGAGGCCGACACATGGTCTTCATCAGGAGTGTCTTGTATCTCATGGGATGGTGCAGCAAGGCTGGAAATTGACTGCATAGTTGATCGGCGGGGACGGTGACTTGTAAAATGGTGAAATCTTAAATAGTTACATAGGGCCGTGCATCGTAACCGAATTGTCCGTTGAACCCGGTTTTGTATACGGTATACGTACCGAAGTCGTGAGCGCTCCAGGCGATATTGCACATCACAGCCTTCGACTGTATTTGCGTGGCAGTGCTACCAGGCTAGTCTCGTATTCCAGACTCAGCGATCTGTATGAAGAAGGGCCAGACGGGTCGGTCAGATGGATGGCAGAAATACAGTGGGTCGGTAAGTAGGGTCGGTGGCAGAGGCGCGCCTGTTTAGAGTTTAGAGTTTAGATAACCGGACAAGGTCCCAAAAAGGAACGCCGGGGTTCTGTGCCGCCACAAAAGTGTCACAGACTACAACCCTCCATGCCGCTGTGATACTCTCAGTTGCCAGCCGAGAACGTCTCACGGATTTAAAGTGTTGCAGGGACCAGTACGAATCCAACATAAAAAATAACGGGCAAAAACGTAGAAGCCGGTGCGCAGTTGCATCAGGTGGCTTAGGTCATACATGTGATCACAGCCGCGTCTTCCGTCAATGTATATCAGAATCAGAACAGTCAGCCAAAAGAGAGACAGGACAGGGGGGAGGACCCCATAGGGTTCATGGGGGACTAGGACGAGGAGACGGTTGAAGACAAGGAGTGTAGGACAGTTATGAACAAAATGTAGTCACACGGAAAGAAAGTAGTCGAGCGATAGGAAGCAATACCTGAAATCCTATCCCCAACAACAGTGTTCCCATTTCCGAAGCCAGCAGAGTCGCCCTTCAGTGAAGCTCACACGAATCAAGAAACCAAGGCGCCCTTCAGTTAGACTGAAGCATTGCGCGCACATAAGATTGAATCAAAAGAAATAGAAAGCATCCTGAAAGGAATAGAAAGTATCCTTAAAGAAAAGACAATTCAAAGGAATAGAAAGCATCCAGAAAGGAATAGAAAGTATCAGGAAGGAACAGAAAGTATCCAGAAAGGAATAGAAAGTATCATGAAAGAAAAGACAATGCCGTGAAGATACTGCGACCAGAGGGAAGACACCAAATGTGAGGTCGTTGGAAGGAGTGCCTGGAATCGTAACATCTACGTTGTCGGCGGCAGCGACGGAATGCGAAGCTAGAAGGGAGATGACTTCAGGTAAGTATGTTTAGAAACGAGTCAGAAACGACCGAAAATTTCCCAGTATTTTTTCTTCTGCTGCTCCAGAGACAAGAACAGACCGTATGCATCACGAACTCTGCCAGATGAAAGGAAGAGCACAGGTTCATTGGCCTCAGTCTCAGCAGTTGGATAAGATATTAGCAAATGAAGCACAAAAGCTAGTACTGTACCAGATATGATGATGAAGGCGTTCGATGCGAACCCTCTCAAGTGGCTGTGCCGATCGAATCTGAGCATCTCGGTGGCGGTACAGAATTCGACAAATTTGCCGTGGATGCCGTGGTCTCACGTCATCTTGTTATGCTTCGACTCTCAAAGTCTTCTTTCATGAAATCAACACTACTGGTAAGAGCACTGCCTCAACCTTATTCCCTCAACCTCATCTTGTCGCAGACCGGTGCACAAACATCAACACTACATATGTCTCCTTCAAATCCCAGTCGGCCTACAATACAGTAAATACTATCTACGGCTTCTGGAAACTATTTCAATTCGTGCCCAAGATATCCAAGAATTCCAGGTGAATCAAGTCGACGAAAAGGGAAAAAAAGGGCGGTTCGTCTCCATCCATGGGAGCTGTGGCCAGCATTACAGGGAACATCAGCACCAGTGCACTCCTCGGCTGGGAAGCACACTTTGAGGGTGCTGTGGCCTGCCGTCGTCTACTGAAAGTGTTTGGTTTCTATGCTGTGCTATCTATCCGACCCTATCTGACCCCACCGACCCGGGTCAAGGTTGTTGGGTTCATGTTATAATCCGTGTTTGTAGTCTCATATCTCCAGTAGTAACATGCGCCTGTTATTTAGGTGTTTTCTTGGCGCGCGAAAGCTGGGTTTGACTCCCAGCCAGAGAGTCGGCCTGGAATATCAGTTTTTTGGATTTGTGGTCCCCGGAAACAGTTTCTCTACTCTTGGAAACGCGTCAAAGTTATACTTTGCGGTAACTACCAACCAGCAGGGTTGTGCCCGAAACCTCCAGGGAAGTAACTAACCGTTTATTACTAATCCCTCCTCAGGAGTGTAGTTATGCCACGATAATAAGTAACAAAAATTCCTCCAGTGAGGGTCTACATCCATTGAACGACTTCTCTTCATACGGATCGTTGAGTCCGGTTTATAAGACTACAGCGGGGGGAAGTAATTTACCGGTAATTAACCTCGGTGTATCGAAGACGTTTCGTGCGTATTTGTGATGTGGATACAAAGAATGATCCGTAAAAGAGACCTCCTCGGCAGGAAGCAGTAGATTTCTCGCAATGAACATCTCTTCTCAGGCCAGTTTAAGCTATCACTCAGTCCGCACTCAACGACTGAATTGCGGTAGTTTGGCTGCGGAATCGTCCACGAGAAAGCAAGACATCATCGACGCCCTGACACGATTTATTACAGCAATGACTTAGGTCGAAGCTGCACGCGCCGCTACATAGTAATAAAACTTCTGCGTTCAAATCTATAGAACATACAAAGGCACATATGGAATGACACATACAGGCATAAGTACGAAAGAAAGACATGAAAAACTTCTGACCCCACTTTGTTTCTTTGTTTTATCCTCACCTCACTGCTCCGTCAGACGTCGTAGGTAAGATGGGGTCCGTCGTCCTAAAAACTGCCCTTCGGAGTTTATCTCGGAATCGGCGAATGTTATCATACGATAAGATCGAACGCAGCTCCTCTTTTAAACTGGAAAGAGATCCTGGCAAAAACTCCAAGCATCGCTGTATCCACTTATCGCTGCCGTCCCAGAACAGGTAAATGCACCATAGACAGATCGCAGTCCCCAAAAGGAACGCTAATGTCACGAAAACTTTCAGCGAAACGGGGTTGGCTGATTCCAAGCACATCATGAAGAATGATGCCAAAAAAGATACCATGCTGACCTCCTGCGTTAGTTAAGGAGATGAAATTCAGAGAGCGCGGACTTACCTCCACATAAGAAGTGCGTAAGGAGTGCTGTACATGATCGACAAACGTTCAAATCCTATATATTCCTGCCAGTGCCGCTCGAGAAATTCCGTCTGTGAGGCAGTGAGATCGTCATCACGGTACGAGGAGACCAAGCGCACCACAACTGCAACGTCGACATGCTTCAGGGCGTTATGGTGGCTCATGAGTATAAGGCCGATGATGATAGTAGCCATGCTACTGGCGACAGATAAATAGCATAAAAGTTGGGTCACGAAACGGTGCTGCTGACCCGCACCCATCTCGTCGACCGAAGGTATGGCGAGAAAAGCCATATTAACTGCGAGAAGGATTGTCGCCTAGTCGTGTCATCATACAACTTTTCCTTAGAGCATATCAAGGGATCACACGCACCAGTCCGACGTGCTGTTGCCATTTATCCGTAATCTGCTCTATGAGATGTTGCCACGGCCCCCTTGAAATCAGTCTATCCACCCAGACTTTATGTAACGAAGTATAGTGTTTAATCGGCGCATAGAATAGTAAAATGTTCATCGTCCTGAACGGAACGGTGCGCTTCCTGTTGTTATGATCGTATCCGAAAACAGATTCATCCCGACCGGTTCGAGCATCCCGTTGACCGTGATAGTTGAAAATTTGATCGCGTACTGGTCATTACAATCGGTTAGTGCTAAGCCACAAAAAAGATGTGATACTCACACAAAGCCATCATGTACGCCGCTGAAGGTTATTTCAGCGAAAACAGCTGGCAAATATGATAGACTGGGCTTGCCTGCCACTTCGGATGCGTCCAATTCTGAGATGAGGGCTCCGTTGTTGGCAACGCTATTGATAGAGTGTGGTGTCTTACTTTCTGCTAAGATGATGCTTTTGCTCATAATTTTCAGCGTGTCAATGCTGCGAGTCACGGTTGAAGTTTCGGACATGGTTACATCTGCGGAAAAGAAGAGTTGAGTTCTACATTTCGCGATGGCAAGAGACGAAGGGGGGAATAAAATAACCTGTTTCAGCGAGCAAGATGGATCTTTGAACTGTGTTCCACTGTGCTTTCGTAAGTCGGTGAAGGTCGCTGAAAAAATAGTGATGGTTCCTTGGAGATATCACTATCGGCAATCATCAAAGGATGGGAAGAGAATTACCAGTATTCTCTCTGTAGGTACCCTTCCGGAATAAGTCAGCCTCGCGGCGCAACGTGTTCAAGGTGCCAACTTACTGCGGACCAAATCAGGGCTCATTTCTCCTCTGAGCTCCGACAGATAATCATCCAATGTGAACTTGGAGAGCCAGAAGAGACACTCCGCATCGTGGTTGACAAAGTAATATCTGCAACGAAAGCGATCATCACCTTCCCACGCAGACAGCTCGTACTCTTTAATTTCTACGTATAGATGCCAGGACTTGACGGGACCAAAGGATTTGGACCTTTTCGAAATGGCGTCCTTGAGTATGCTGATGTATCTGGCTACCTTCTCGGCAATGTCTATGTCATATAACCACTCTTCTGTAATTATTTTCTATAAGAATTCTCAGATTCAATTCCACGATCGAACTGGAAAGACGCACATCGTGATCATGATAAAAATACGGTTTACCGTCTGAATGCGTATGCTTCGTCCAACCCATAGGTAAAACTGGTAAAACCGCTTCCCCTCCGCTACGACGATGAGTCAAAATTCTGACGGCCGCGTGAGAAGGTACACGTACGTTTGAGGCGAGTTGCGCCTATATGCGCTGAAGTCCGTTAGCATAGCAGGTACTGTGAATTTGGGTAGGGTAAATTCGTCTCTAAACACTGCGATGTTAATCATCTTTAAGCGGAGCGAAAGGAGAGCACTGACATAAGTGTCTTCCTGCCGTAGTGTCCTATACTAGACGGAAGCCATTCTTCGAACTCTATCTCGTCCTTGGACCAGTCGTACATAGACTCGGGTGTACCGCTTTGGGGTAAGACTATTGATTCGCTATACTCCGCAATTTGACCGGCAGCCTCCCTGGCTGTGGCTTCTGATGTCGGCGAACACGGCGGAATCTGAGCATCGCATAGAATATGAGTTGGTAGCGAGGGTTCTGCTGCTCTTGGTGATGCGTCCCCTGACACAACAATATGCGGGATAGTACTCGCAATGTCGGAATCATCGTTTCCGACACCAGGGGAAGGAGAAGTTCGACTACAGGAAGGATCATCGCGATTGTAGGTTGCATGGCGAGAGATGTCCCGTTCACTGACTTCTGCTGAAGCAGGCAAGGAGTTCGGTGAACTGGCAACTGTGGTAACCTCCCGCTCGACAACATCTGGTATACTTCTAGCGACATGCGAACAGCTCGAGACCGACACATGGTCTTTATCACGAGTGTCTATCTCATCGTGGGATGGTGCAGCAAGGCTGGAGCTTGACTGGGTGATTGATCGACGGGGACTGTGATGATCCTGCGAGTCGATCGCCGTCAATGACGACGAAGGGGATGGTCTCGCTCGCAAGGTTAACTCAAGACCCGAAGAATCCGCGACATCCTCGGTCGACGAAACAGCCTCAGAGCTACGCATGTCGGAGCGACCCCGCGAATTCCACAACCCCAACGACCATCTTCTACGCGTCCTCGCTAGTGGATTAGGCCAAATACCGCGTTTCGTGAGGGTTACAGTGGTAGACATAGTGTAGGGATACGACAGGTAACCTGGACGTCTTCTGTTTAACAGGTGCTGATGCTGTTAGAAATGGGTTTGTGGCAAAACCGGTACAATTCCGATTCGTCTGCCAGGAGCTGTAGATGATAGAGAACCTTAGGTGTGAAACCACATACCGATACAGCACAGAAGTCCTTGTAAACCGTGACAGCTAAATGGATTCATTACATTCAATGAAAATTCTACCTGGTTTGCCATATACGGCATAAGACCAGCACACCTTCTATCTGTTGGCTATTGAGTGGTCTTTGGTGATTCTTATATCCGGCTGTAATAGTAAGATCAGCTTTTAACCCAGTCGAGTATGAAAGCTCCCACCGGCAGTTTTCGTCTCTTGCTAGAGTAAAGAAAGGTGAAGCAAGTCATGTGGCATAGCAGGTAGGGACCTTGAACTTGCGCAATCTGAAGAGGTGTAGAAATTCTGATGAGAGGAAGCTGTGGATAAGTGTACCTCTTCAATAGCTATTACAGTCGTAGGATTCTGCCGCCCGGGATCCGTAGAAGGCAATGAAGTTCTATAGAACATTGGAAGGCTCTTCGCTCCATACAAGCCGCACCAGGTTTACGTTCGGTCAAAGATAGCAGATGTCATTGGCAGTGCGGATGCATTTACTGCTGTTGTAGTAAAAATTGACAAAGGCCTCACGATATACGAAGCCATTTACCACAAAAGAGGGTCTATAATGGTCTAAATCAAAACAGAGAGCAGATAATAAGCAGCGGAACGCGATGATACTGTACCTTAGGAACTGTTGGGCCAACCGAAACTTCGTCCTCGCCTTCTTCTTGTCTTCTAGAAGATGATAAAAGGCCCTTCGCAGGATTTGGAAGTAATTATGATTTACGAGTCGAGATCCACTGTTGTAACCTAGATTGGCATGGTGCTGGTGTTAGTGTTGGTCCAGGTACGGAAACGGGAACTTGAACCGCACCTAAACTGCACCGCCACCTCGTACTCCGTCACGTGCTTCGATGTTCGAGGCTCTCGCTAATATTTCTTGGATATTTCTCAAATATTTCTGTAACCTTCAATTTCTACTATTATAGATTCCACCAGAGAAGAGCTCCTTGCAGTACGTGTACACGCCTTCTCAGTTGCGGAATTCATTGACGTTACGATGGATATCTTTCGGGTAACTTGTAATTGACTATTTTTGTGCCCCTTTAGGTCCTATTCTTGACAAAAACATGATACCTTTATGATTCGACTGATCAGCCAGGAAACTCTTCCTAGTTTCTAAGTTCCGGAACATATATCCCATTCCTTTCCGAAACGTATCGTCCGGACTATGGTAACATAATGGACGTCAGGACCTCTGAATTAAAGTGAATTTGCCGTGGTCAAAACTATCCAACTTGCTCCGATGCTTTGTTTGGGCCCCGGAATTTTCTTGCGCGTTGCAACGAGGACTCTATTCGCCACATGCATGAAAGGCGGGCCAATGCATTTCTATCCATTCACCGCCATTCAATATTCAGGCCTCAGGAGTCAGGACTAAGGCATATGTCTTAGAACTCTGACTACCTTCAGTCGACACGGCTTTGACCTTGTATGTGCACGGTAGTAAAGCTCATGCGGAGACTCCGTCAGTCACGGAAGAACGTACAGCTCGTGTGGCTAATTTCGAAGTTACATCATTGGTTTGAGCATCCGATTCTTGACATCTACACCTTCCAACCTGAGTCTTCTTCCTGCTGTTTCTAACTAATATTCCCTTTTTTCGGCATAGTGCGTTTCAGTTCCATCTCGTTCTGCGACACGGTCAGAAGCACCCGAGGTGGACCAGAGTCGCTATTCAACTCGCTCGCTGATGGAAGAAAGTCTCCGTTCAGACTCCAGCCAGGCCAGTGAAGATTTGGCCATCTTCTTGCACAATGTCGCCGCAGAAGCGCCTACGATTTTGCCGAACCGCGAAACGCGTTGCCAAAGGTGCTTGAAAGACAAGTCCTGGGTGATTTTGCGTGATCTTCTGAGTTTTTCGATCTGAATGGGATTGAAAGCCAGCGATGATATGGGTATCCAGCATGCATAGTATTGTAATTGATTATTCGAATATATTGATAGTATAAATATATGCCGGGGCCCGGCGTGCTGTTGGGAGCCAATCTATCTGTCTTGAAAAGTTGCTGACGGCTTCAAAGTGGCAGCGTGGGTTCAATCTGTCTGTCAGATACTCGGGTTAGAATAGAACAACTCCTTCAATGAACACTGGCATATCATCGCTCGTCCCTACACATGGCCGGTTTGCCCCATTGGAAAGTCGTAAGGAAGTAAATATAATATTGGATGATCCAGGGCTGAGGGAAGTGCCCGCACAGCATCCCACTCGATGGTACGCTTTGAGGATACGACCAAGTGCAGGCGGCGTAGAAGAAATCCTGCGATAATGGAGGTGTACGGAATACCGAACCACGGGGTTGTCCTGGCCGGGATGGTATGCGCGGATTTGTCGAGAGCGACGGCAGGGACCACTTGAAGACACCTCAGCTAGTTTCATCCTTCCTGTCCGCTAGGGCTTGAGAAGAGATGCATATAGTTGGTCCAACGTTACAATCGATACTCCAGAAGATCGATAACGGGGTTTTTGCCTCGCCTTGCATTTTTTCAATCATCTGAGAAGTACATACTTCCATCGCGTGGCAAGAAAGAGAGGTCCCCGTGCATGAACGTGTTGTTTCAGATTACGCATCCCCATAGAACGGTACAAAGGTTAGTTGCCGACTGCAGACTCGAGGCCTACACTGCTCCAATTTCTTGATCCAATTTCTCCTTCAAGACTAGGACTGCTAAGTTCACAAGGTCTGGCTGGTAAAAGGGCTGGACTATAATGCTTCGGCCTCAAATGTCAGTGGTGGCGTCCATCAGATTGTGTAGCAGGGTTTGGATGGTTAGGTTTCAAGGCATGAGACGAGCCCTGTTCCCCACACACATCGGGATATTAGGGCACAGAAGGTATCACAAATCAATCATTCCACAGTTTCGCCTCCAAGAAGGTCGAGTGGAAACGGGACAACGGCGAGCCCACTTATCCCTGTACTTGGAGCCACTAGGTAGGCGCAACAAGTTGGTCAAATGACACAAGGTGTAGACGTTTGTCGTCATGTCGTCATTAGAGAAGCGATATATTTTAACGCATAGGAGCCTCTTGATTAAACGCGCATATTGTAAAGTAAAAACCAGGGCCTATGTTTCCAGGCTCTGACGAAAGTTTACGAAGCGCCCAAGGTAGACAATGAAGCTTTGAGGCTTTGAGGCTTCAGAGCAGGACACATATTTGTGAGCATGAGCGTCATCCAGACAGATGGCTGAAAGATTATTGAGAGACAGCCAAGTCACGTAGACGCTATCGCACATGTATTTGAAATGTTTGCGCTACTCTAGTGGCAACGTCTGCAGTATTAAGATGTTTGAGGAGACGAAAATCCCAGACTCGATGGAAATCGAAGACAACAGGTAATGACTCGGTAATTGCCGGTACGCCCTGTATTCGACACTCATGAAGCTTCCTCTTGTTTACCGCCCACGATCACTTCTTTTCGTTTGAATTACCTTTCTTTCTGGTATGATACCAGCTTGAAGAAGACGTAGAAGCATAAAACGGCGCTGATATCGACTAGTAATCCCGGTCTTCAAATTTTTAGTCCGTACACTCTTTCCCTGGACTCCCTGGTTACTCTAGGTGCTTGAATATTCACCCTGACCATTTCGACGGACATTTATATGTCGTCAAAATAGCTGAGGATAGCGGGAGATTGGCAAGGGAGAAAATATAGGACTATGCACCACATTGTCGACCTCGGCCCTCTTCTCCTGTGTGGCTGCCTCGATGGACGAACTACGCTTTGTCTTGTCTGGGTGACTTCGACTGCAAACAAGATAACGGAGAGGATTCCGGAATTCTGGAACCATCAGCCTGTCGTCGACTTGAGTCTTGTATTGAGGATTTCAGGGTGGCAAGGAGCTTTATAAGCGAACGAATTGGAAATCTTCACTTCTTTGGACAAAGATTGTATAACGAGCAAGGGACAATGGTCAATAGTTCGTTTTGTCTTCCTGTGGCATTATTTTTCGTGACCCCTGATTGTCTTTGAGCAGTATCGTTCGGGTGGAGTTATTGACATCTTTGGCGGCCTTTTGTCCAACTATTTGAGATGCGCAAGTGGCATTACTGGAGAATTAAAGTCAAAGCTGGCCAAATGGATTGACTTTGTCCAACTCAGTTGCTATATGAGGGACCATGCAACTTGAAAATGACTGTTCCCTCAAGCTACTACTCATGTCTGCCAAACCCAGACATTACCAACCGTCTTTGGTTGACGAGGATGACATGGACCTTGATGATATCTTCGACCAGTTCATAGAGCCTTGCGCTTTCGAGAATTGCAACCAGTTGCCTCAACAGGACTCCAGCCACAATTTTTTGTACAACGTATGCCTGCTTTGTTCATTCATTTGTATTTTTACTGGTAGTCTGACGGTCTCTAGGAAGAAGGAAATTGGCTAGGAATGAACGTTAACACCGGTGTTACCATTGCCCCAACATTTGACGAGCCCATTTGTCCCAAAGCTACCCTTTTGTCACACTATGACATGGCTAGTACCTCAGACGTTGTCAACAGGTTTGACAACGACTGGTTTGACTCGCTTTGGACCCCGCCCTCCGCGACTAGATCGCCAATACAAAATACGATGGAAGTAATGGAGGAGACATGGACTTTAGCACCGTCGCGAAGAGCCACACCTAATCTCGATCCTCGCGCCCGAGGCGACGCGTATTCTACATCAGAAACATCTTCCTCGCACGACTCTACTCCGCCGCTCAATTTTCGTCGCCGTGCATTGTCCCCTGTGAATGCGCAACCCACTAATGAAGAAGACGCCTCGGTTCCTTCTTTTCGATGCCCCTGGTCCGAATGTACTTCACAGTTCATGTCCCCAGAAGAAGCATCAGCCCACGCCGGTTATCATCCCGACCGCAGGGAGTTGAGATGTCCTCATCCTGACTGCACGTACACCTCTGTTCGGATCAACGATGTGAAAAGGCACTGCGAAACGGCAAGTCATGGAAGACCCGCTTCATTCTTTTGCAGGGGGTGTGGGCGAAGATTTACTCGAAAGGACGCTGCCAAGCGCCATCAATCGAAGTCTGCGAAGGACCCACGGTGCGTAGCTTTCGTGGGATCGAAAGCGGGTGTTGGTGTCGTGGGAGAACGTGCGGGGTAAAAGAGTCAATGACTAGTATGGCCTATCCCAGATAATCGCGAGAGAAAAAGACATGATTGAAAATAGGATGTGCAGGAGAATCAGTACTTACCCTTCAATTATAATCATTCTCTCGTCGTTTGAGACGGCTATGGCGATACTGAAATCTTGGATTGATGCTTCCTCGGAATTGGTCGTCATGTGCATGTCAGTACTGTTGCGTCGTCCAGGGAGAGCAAAATCGAATGGCACTAGGTCGCTAACAACTTGAAGTCGCAGAAGTGGGAACGTGTTATCTGTGACAAGGCAAATAATTGCCGAGAAAATTGAAGTAATGGCCTGGTCGTAGTTAAAGTCATATGGATGTTACAGAATCATCCTGTTATCAGGTGTTATTGAGAAAGAAAAGGTCGAAAGGAAACGGAAGAACGTTCTTCCGGTTTACGTAATAATATCATGCAGACACTTCCGTTTCTTTCCGGCTAAATCATCCATAAACGTCAGCGACGAGCGTCAACGTCGAAATGATATGAATTTGGCAGATTAGGCGTATTCCGGCTAGGTAAAGGATGCACAGTGACCATAAAGGTGGGCTCCTCAATATCGGCTGGCATATTGTACAAACGGCTTGTGGTCGGTAGCTGGAGGCAGTTTTGACGGGTTCCGCATTACTTTGGTAGAGGTGTGGTTCGAATTTTTCTCAAGCGTGTCTCGGTTTACACTCTGTTATTGCTTCTATGTAATAACCTAAACACGGTGCCAATATTAGAACCCGTTAACTTCATTCAAAGTCGGAACCCTGACCTGATTATCCCATGATATCTGACGGTCATAGGTGTGACTATCGATGCTGCCATCGTCAACAACTTGTGCCTGTACAGTGAACCCAGCCACGTTGTACGCCCCCAGAGTTTCAACATCGTCGCGAGACCGCAATCCCGGATGGATGAGCAGCATCCTGAGAGAGGTGCAGAAACCCAATGAGACCGACTTCAACGGCGACTTAGGCCATTGTGATGAAATCATCTTTATGAATCCATAATCAACAAAGGCCTTCAGAAGCAGTATTTTCGAGCTCAAATAGCAACTAATCGTTCCATTTGTCGGATATTGACAGCCAAGTCACCGCTTATGTTCCCGCTCGTATCCGCTAATTAGTATGCTCCTCATTTCCGCGGGTGCTTGCTAGTATGAGTGCCTGTGATAAAATTTGGATAAATTTCATTAATTATTTGCTGACGTAACCCACTGTTTTCGCTGCTTCTTCGCCCGTGTGAAGCTCTACAACTCTCGGAGATTCATCGGTTGAGGAGCTGCATTTTCGTGTAATTCATCAGGTATCGTTCGTTTGTCCCCGCTCATATTACAAACCCGCTTTAACAGTCGTCAAGCATAGATAAACTCAATCTGGATGCTATACTCTTAGTGCAACCATTCAACACAATGATCGCCCCAGACATTCTGTTAGCAAGCCCGTCAGCTTCCACTCAGATGACGAAAAATACTTTTGATCCCGACCTGATTATTCTGTGATAATCACAATTATACGTAACGGAGTCGATCCATACTATCATGATCATCAGCCTGGACCTTTATGTCCAACCCCGCAGCTCTGTACGCCCTCAGAGTCCGAACATCCTCGCGCGACAACATTTCCGGGCCGATCAACTGTATCCTGGGTGTAGTGCTCAAGGTTATCGTGACTGACTTCAAGGGTGACTTTGTCCACCTTGACGAGACCATCTTCATGAGATCGCCGTTGACAAAGGTGATATCTCCATCATGCGGATTACTCTCAATGGACATATCATAATGCTCGAGGTGTGGAAGAACGCTGTGCTTGTTGTCCACAGCAGTTTCCGCCATACGCGAGAGAAGTTGTCGGCACACTTCATCTGAAGCTTTGGACCACCGACCGTTGTCGGCATGAAGAGAGAAGGATGTGACTTGAGGGGATATTTCCACTATGCCGATGACGTTAGCGTCGATGTATGCCTCGTGGATTATAAGATGGTTGAGAGTAAGGGAGCACTGGGAATGACTAAGCATCTCGTGCAATGCTGAGAGCGCGTCCGGGGAAGTTAGCACTTCCGAGTCTGAATCGTCTGCCATTGCGCTGCGCATTAGGTATATGCTCCGCAGGGATGGTAACTCCAAGCTACGGATTAGGTTGGAATCACATGCATCGAAACTTTTGAGAGATGGATTCCGAATGCGTTGGTTATGAGACAAGGATACATCTCCATCGATATGATGATATCCCACCTCAAATGTCTGGAGCTGCGGGGCCTTCCCGATGATATCAAGAAAGTAACGAGTGGTTGCAAGGTCGGCGTATACCCTATCATCCTGGAAAGAAACAAGACCAGAAACTGGGATAGGGACTCGTGCATTTTCTCCCATCCCGTGTAGCATCACATTGCTCAACCGAGGGGCAATCTCGAAGGCGTCAACCGATACCTGGGCAGGCGGTAAACATGTAAATCCGAGTACGGAGAGAGCCGGAACCCGGCCGCGGACGACGGTGAGAGCATCACAGAGAGTTGGCCGTAAACACAGCCTGGCTTCCCTCCACCGGGTTGAGTGATTCATGAAGAGGTGGAGAAGTGCTGATATGGTTTCAAACGAGACGCGATCTGTCCCAATATCATAAAAAGTGATAGAGAGATCGTGTTGTCCGGAACGGCTGAGGGCCGTGGTAAGAAGGGAAAGCGAGTTCTTTGGAAAAGGCCCGACGGTCGTGATATGACATCTCGGTTTGGACCATAGCTTGGATGAGTGGTAGTTAACGATCATCCTCCACTTGCTACACACTCGTCCCAGGTTCCAAGGCCCATCTTTAACGTCGAGAACGTTGTACCCGCTATCCATTGTCTGCCAAAATATCTCCATGAGGATCTCGGGCTGCACGCGTCGGATGGGCGTTAATGCTATCTGATATTTGTCCTTCACGTCTGCAAGTTGTCCGCGCCTCTCTTTCAGTCTAGCCAGAGCTTCAGACATTTCGTGAATATCAATCGAAAGCTGGTCCAGTGCCTCGTCGACGCTGTTGACCGACTCTTTTAAGCCTTTGAACTGGACGATGGTGGGTGAATTGTTGGATTGCAGGAGTGAAGCTATGGAAGAAAGCGGCACGCGTCCTCGGTCATTGTGGTGCTTTGAGATAACTGCATCGAGGGTTACTGAGGTGCTTCCGCAGTCAGCACAGGCAAACGCGAGGACCATAGCTTCCCTGGGATCTCATTCAGCTCCATAGACGGGTAATTTCAAGCTTAAGCCCACCGAAACGATACGGAAATGTAGAAGCCAATTAGCACCCTGCTTTTTTTTTCAGCGACGCGTACCGGAAAGGGGGCCTTCGGACATACCAAGCTTAATTTGCGCAGTAGTTGGCAGAATAACTATGCAAATTTGAGGATTTTGGCGACGGCTCCTCCTGCTTTTTTGGCGCTGGGAAATTTGTCGTTGTGGTTGTGGATAGCAGTGAGCAGCGGCGGGTCGCGACCTAGGAAAGAACCGGGCCGCCAGCCGAACTTATTCGATTGCTATCGGCCGACTAAAGGCGACCACTTTCTTATCCTTTATCATGTTCATTTACACGCTGTTCATATCATACATGAGTATATAGTTCAAATTTTCAACTTAATCGATTACTGTACATGTTCTGAGCTCCCAGCTATACTTGCCTATCCCGCCGACTCGGAGCCCGCATCGTACTTCACCGCCATTCCAAGCAAACCCTCCGAGACGGCCTCCAACGCATTGACAAGCTCTAGCTGAGTTATATTCCCTGTCTTCACCCGTGCAGAGATCTTTTCCACCTCTTTTTTATGCAATAATAACTCAATGTATATGAGAGCCGATTGGTTTCCGGCTGGCATGACAACACTCTGAGTTGCATCTTCTTCATTTTGTACTAAAAGTACGTTGAGATGGGATGTTAAAAGGGAATCAGTAGATAGCACACCTTCTGTAGACGCCTCGACCTCGTCCAAAAAAGCATCTGCATGTTCGGTTGAAGTCCCGAGAACATCGTAATCCGTCATTACCAGATCGACCTGAGTGTCGGTATGTTCGGGAGTCACAAGTCCAATGACAGCGTTACCTGCCCCAGAGGGCGTTTGAGGGCGTGCACTCTGGGAATCATGCATAAACTGATTCCAAATCTCTTGAAAGTTTGTGGCGGTCGCTTGGTCCACTGGGTCGTATTCATAGATAGGACTGGAGCTTGGGATCTGTACAATAAGTCTCAGGATTTGTTTACACAAAGAAGAATCATGATAACACTCACTTGAGAAGCTGATGAAGAGGCGTACTGATCCTCCTCGGGTTCATGTCGATAAACCCTTGCTGTCCTTGCTTGGATTTCTGGGCTCAATGCCGGTGAGTCTTGGAATTTCTTCTTTCTGGGGCTTGGTGTGATAGGCGGCCTCCGAGCAATGCTACCTTTTGTCTCTCTCCTTTTCGTGTACCAATCAACCAGAAAGTCTAGTTGTGGGTACGAGAGTTTTAATAACCGCCGTACTCGCGTCCTCCTTTCCTGCTCAGCACGACTGCAGCCAACTCTCTGCTCCTCGCAGCTGACACACACAGCTGAGCTTTCCTTCGGCGTGCAATCTTGTCCACGTAACAGGCATTTCTCGCATACCTAAAGAAAGCTTCAAGATCAATTGGTTGTGCAGTTGGAAAACTAACCCACCATGTTATTTTGATATCGCTTCCAGTACATTAAATCATGGACATTGGGACGTTTCTTGAACTCCTTGGCAAATCTTTGTTTCATGTCCTCGGTCACGACGACCTCATTCTCTGAACTGATGCCGCTAGGGCTTGGACTCGGCGATTGTGTACTGGTAGGAGAATCGGATTCACTGTCCATTGCAGAGGATGTAGAGAAGAAAGAGGCAGTCTTTCGGTCTGCAATCTTGATAGAGTTTATTGATGTTACATAGGTCGGATAGAAGATGTGACTTCTCAAGAGGTCTTCGCAGAAGAAATATGGGATCGTGGCATGTGCGCATCAATGATGTTACCTTACTACTCCCGGCATTTTAGTAGGTGGTCCTTAGTGAGATCTTTTACAAAACCGTAAGATAGAATATAGGAACAGAGGAATTGCAGAGGAATTCAAGTTGCACGCACAGATTCAACTTGACCCTTATCCTCAGCTTCGCGTGACGAGCACTAATAATAAAGAACGTGGAAAATAAGGCTATCTTCTCGAGAATTCTGTCTGGATATTCATGCCCGTCACAGAGCGAGTGCGCGAAGGTCCATGTGACCTTAAGAGAGAAAAAGAATATTCGTTCTTGAGGATCATCGTGGTGGAAGAAGACAAGCGGTGGGAAATTTTATGTTTCCTTCGGCCATACAGAGCGGCGTTCAAATGTTCACCATCGATACCAACAGGAATATTGGATATAAAACCATGCAATGCAGGAGCATGAAGGTGCTGAGCACAGAGGATGGGGCTGGGGAAGATTGAATATTCTGAGGACGGATAGCTCAAATTTCAGTTGCAGTTGAGCCCGAGCGCCCAACACGCAGGAACAATATCGATTCACTGTAGTACAAAGCATCAGAAAAGCTAAAGGTCAGCCACTACGAAATGATTTCGACAGCGCCACTATTCAACCAAGCCTCGAGTTCTGCAAAGTCATCGATTTCTTCCATCTTCTCCTCAACCGCATTTCCCGTGTCATGCTCCGAGTCTTGCATCACGGCGCTCGAGTTCTGCTGACTGCTAAAGCTATTGTCCGAAGTCATAGTCAGGTCGGGCGTAGAAGGTATGATGTCAAAGCAACCAGGGTCCAAGGTGAAGTCGTCGTAGTCATCTTGCTTGCTCTCAGCTTTGACCGATTCATCATCATCAATGACAATAACTTCATTGTCAGAGTCTGAGGCATGGACAAAAAGGGGGTCTTGCTGAACCTACGACGAACGTGTTTTATTGAGAGTATCAATAAGAATAAGATGGAACCCACTTTCGGCGATTCATCCCTCAACCTCATACGTTTCGGCACAGGACTTGGTGAGAAGCAGGTGTTTAGAGGTGAAGCAGGACGTGCACCGAAGTCGTTGTCATCAGGGAAATCACGAATCAGAGCATCAATGTCAGAACCAACAAGGTCGTCAGAGGAAAGAGCGTGTTTTCGAGGAGCAGAAGTCATAATTTCATGAGCCTCGGGAAGATCGTCGTCGTCGTCTAGGTGATACGAGATGTCACGACATACATCTTGCAGCGGCTGAGAATCTCCAATGTCGGCGAACTTGATCTCCGGGTCAGGAGCGGCCTTTCGCTTCCGCTTCTTTACATTAGGAACAGGTTCCAATTTGATCCTTTGTCCTTCAGTGAGTTTGAGATTATCTTGAACATTCGTATTCTTGTGCAAAGCTTCCAATCTTTCTAAGGTGCGGTCAGGGTTCGTAGGCGTCTTCTTCTTGATATCCAAAACCCTTTGCCATTGGGTCTGGGAGGTAGTCTGGGAAGATTTGGGTGCCTGAGGTTTTGCAGTAGAGACTGGGGGTTTCGTCGCCGTCGTGGTTGCCGGTGCTGGTTTCTTCGGTGGATGCAATATTCCTTCTTTACAGCTGGAGGAAACATATCAGAACAGCAGTGCATTACTACAGCGCAGTCATACCAAAGATGACGGCATTTGTTTCGGTCCTTGCAAGAATGGTTGCATCTAATTTTTGTCAGCTTTCATGGAGGACGATCAAGCGAAAAGAAGTGACAGGTAATTTCCGTTCGGTAGCTTCTTGGGCGTCTCTGGGTCGTCCAGAACAGCTAAAACGCTGGAGCTGGGCTTGTTCTTTTTCGCTGAGCGAGCGCTCACATCTAAGATAATGTCCATGATGAAAATTTGCCTTTTGATAAATGACGAACCTTCTTCTTTCTTGGTCAGACCCCTCACTTCCGCCTTGTCATCAGAACTGTCGATGGCACCATCCATCATGTCCCAAAACTCAGGATCTTCTTTATAATCCTGGATTTCTAGCTCCTGTGACGGAGATAAGCTGGTGTTGAGGACGCGAAACAGCATGAACGAACCAGGGAGGTTTGGGGACGAGTATTTCTAGTAGGGTATTGGGAAGCCGAGATGTCGGGTTTATAAAACTTGGTTACTGTAACTCCCGCTACGCTTTCCTGCTTAAAGGTAAGCATTAACAGCAGCCGACCAGTAGAGATGCCTACGGAAGATATATAGACATTGATTGACTGGCTCGGCTTTTCCAACTCTGCAGTAACTTCAAAAGTCTTGCTTTCTTTCAAGGACTTCGTTCTACGCAGACCATCAGTGGCCTAATTCATAAGACGAAGCTATCAACACTTACGATATACGGCGAAAGTCAATCAATTCCATATCAGAGGTAAGGGTGATGATTGATGTCATATTGTAAACACGTCCTTTTTGCTTCTTGGACTTTGGCTGGGACGTGAAAGTCTCATCGGTTAATCCGCATTCGATGGACAAGTCAACTTCCACCGGCTTTGTACCGCCATTGGTACGAACTTCGATCTCAGTTATTTTCAACATGTAAGAAGGAAATTCTCGTGCGGATGCCAACATCTCAAGGCCGAATGGAGGACGTCGGTTCAAGAGCTGAGAAAAGGACGAGTTGAATATAGCGACAAGACGCTGAAAACTGGCCTTACTGCTTCAAGTTTCAGGGAATCTTGTTTTCGCAGAATGTCAATCGATGTTATACCTTGCTCTGCTAGCACCTAGTGGGTGGTCAGTGACACCCTTCCTGACGGACCTTCATCTGTTACCTTTAACCTAATGGAGGTCTTAATGAAGAATCAACTAGGTATCAGTTTCTTACGATTTTTCGCCGATTGACTCGATTTGACGCAGCACAACGGGTCGATCTTCCCAAGCTTTCGCGGTAAGACATCGTAATCTTTGTGTTCCGGTGAGGAGTCTGTCTGAGGACTGGTTTCTTGTCAGACTTACACTTCAAATCCGTGCTTCAGTTGCGCCCCACGTTTCTTCGTGATTGCTACCTCCACGACAGCTGGAGCAGTAGTTGTCAGTTAAAATGCAACCGAATGAATAGTAAATGTTGCAAACCTCTGGCGATGCGTGGTATGTGACGAAAGACGCTGAATGCGTCCAGCTGAGGCTGGCTATCGCCCGTCTTATATTCGGGTGAATTAAGGGAGATACCACCTAAAACCGCCTTATGCGAACCATTAGCAACCACAAAGCACTCCGAGAACGCCACAAACCTGGATCAGTAAGAACGTCTTGTCCGAGGTCTTCTCGACCTTCTTGACTTCAAATCGAATGTCATTATGCCGCCGAAGTTTATTCAGATACTGACCGAGTTAATGCATCAATACAGCAGGAATGGTCAAGTGACGGTCCTTACCGTCTTCTCGGAAGCCCGAATCTTGGATTCATTCAATCTTCGATACCTTCAGTCAGAATCAAGGTATGTCTGAGAAATTACCCACTCTTCTGAGGCAGAAATCATTTCAAGCTACCGCGCGCAGGCACCAACGGTCATCAGGAAAGAGACAAACACAATGGTGAACGCCTCACTATGTCTCGGATACTTGGTTGTTCTGGTAGAGCCAGAATGGCCTTCATCTAGGATTCAGGTCAATTTGATGCTCAGGAAATCTACGTGCCTTATACTCACTGTCGCCTGACGGATGTAGAACTGGAATGAGATTAGAACCTAATGAATCTGAATAAACGAAAGGGACTTACCTTGCTCATAATATCCCCGTATTCTGTAGAACTTAGCTGCCCATCTCCACCGTCTTCGGAACACATAATGAGTTCAGACTCTTTCAATTTAGTTATACTCTGCATGACCAAATCGTCGACGCGTTCCTCCCAGGTTTGATCCTCGCCTTTTCCAAGCGCATAGTGTCGAGGATTTTTCCGGATTCTCTGGAACAAGAACGAATTCCGAAGCCAATCGGCGGCAGAGCTGATGCTTGTGACAGTTCCTAAACCAATTTCAGAGTTTAGATGCTCAGACAAATTCACATGAAGGGAGCTTTCGAGGATGGTTTTGCCTTGAACGAGCTCTCGATATTTGCTCTCAAGCTCGGTCTCACACAATATTATGGCAATCCCTTCACTATCTATAAAGGCGTTAGTACCCGTTCGGAGTCGGCAAGATGCTCAACGGTATTCACCGAACTGGGGTCGACCCTGTAACAGACAAGGTGAGGCAAGATCAGACCCCGAATCAGAAAGGAAGTACTCACTGCACGACCAAGCATCTGCATGACATCAAGATCAGAGTACTCGACTGATACATTGTTTTGGAAGGTCTGGACCCCTTTGATGACGACGGTGTGGGCAGCTGGACAAATGTTAAAGGAGGTAACTGCGTGTATTGAACGCCACTTACGAAGGTTGACCCCTACAGCAAGGGTCTGGGCAGAGAGAAAGAGTCTTGTCGCTGTGATCGTATTGAGTGACCAGACTTACCGATGTCGCTACAACTATACGGAGGACCTTCTTTAAAAAGAGGCCTTCAACTGCACGTCTATCATCTAGCGACAGCCCCGCATGATGGACACCGATGCCATATGAGGCCCATTCTATTCATTTGAGCAAAACGTGCATAGATGAATAATTCCAACTTACCTGCCAAACGCTTATCCTGGAAGATATGTTCAACTCTGTTCAGAGTCGGCGTTAGGTTTTATCGACCCGACACAGTTAAGTCATAGAAACCTTTCGGAATGGGTCCAAGGCAAAGATTGCTTCTTTTTTTCAGCTTCAATATAATCTTTGAGTACGTGTTCGGCAGTGGCGAAGACCCCTGCGCTGATTCGTCATCATACAAGCCATTGATATTGAGAACCATTCCGCACCTTTCCTAGTCGGACAAAAAACAAGAATAGGCTTCCCAACGGAGTGCGTTTGTAGCGTCGAGAACAATTTGTAGTCAAGAATTTTGGAGAATTGAAAATCATTCTGGTTGCGTTGTCGAGGAACCCCAACAACAACCCGCTTCAGCTTGCAAGGGCGGAAGTCTTCGCCGAACTACATAGGCTTCAGTTATCGCTACATATTGATGAAATTGACATACTTCGAAGACTTTTGCAGGGCTGCCATCACATCTGACACTCCCGATCCAAGAGGCTATATCTTGAATATTGGGAACTGTCGCCGAGACAAGTACGAACCGGACACCGGAACCACGTAATTTCATCCGGGAAATGACGACTTCAAGAGTACTGCCTCTGGATTCATTGAGTATATGGACCTAAATGGAGGTTGTGACATCGTAGGCAAGAGATCACTCGATAGAAATACCTCGTCGACCAGGATTAATCGAATGGAAGACAGGATTTTTCCATGATCACCCCTGGTTCGACGGACGTCATCGGGGAAATTCTTATGAGGCTGCTGGACCCATACCAATTTCTCGTCAGACTGTCCCACTTTTCAGCCTGTTATACTATCAGTTGAGTTGGCGGTCCGCACGTTCAGGAAACTGCTTGCCGTTGTGATACTGCAAACCAGTCAGTTATCCGGTCGTATAGGTTGGAAAAAGACTAGCATTATCGTAGAGTTCTTTGCATCTCCCCATACTCCTTTCCCAAAATGAACGGTGTCGCCTGTCAGTTCGCAGCCTATTTTGACTTATTAGGGCGCCTACATGAAGAGAGAAGAGATCGCTTACACTTAATCCCCAATGAGTTGAACTTGGCGGTCCAGTCACGATATCTCTCCGAACATAGCGCCTGCGAAAGATTGAGTGTGTGAATAGGATATCGATGAGAAGGCTTCTACCTTCGTCGGTGCCATGTAAACGCATTTCACTGAGTTGTCCGTTGCACTATTCGTCTCGGCCAACATCTGTATGATTGCCAGTTCAAAGAGAACCGTCTTTCCGCTACCAGTAGGCGCTGGGCTTTTGTTACATTTGCGTACAGTGATAAGTCATATCTGACTTACCGCTCGTTACCTACAGGGCGATCGTTTTGAGGCGAGAACACTGAAAAGACTCAGCAGACGTACTATATTTTCATTGCTTTGCATTAGCTACTGTATGTGAGGAACGGAACCATAAATGATAGTCATAAATCTCACTATGTCAAAACACGAGGACTGGACAGCGTTAAAAACGCCAAATTTGAATATTGTTCTATACATATCCGCTAGCATACGAGTCAGTGAAGATACTTAGGTAGGCGACACATAGAACATACGAAGTTCTGTAACTGGTCGCAGTCGAATTCCCTTCGCGCCCCTACATGAAGGTGCCTCACGGGCAGGTTCATTTTTCGATGGTCGGCCTGCGTTGAGGGAATAGGAATTTGAAGTGCGCGGCACTTGGCGCTGCTGTGGAGGACGATGGTTGCTTGACCAATTTTGATATCTTGGGTGTTGGTCATACTCCAGCGTCGCTAGCAGGCAATCAATGACTGTTCATCTGGAAAGAAACGACACTTACATGGAACCGCCTCGTACTGAGAAGGAGGATGAGCTCCCACTATAGGCGTAAAATTTCCCTGTTCCTCAGAACATTCGTCGTATCTATCAGCCTGCTGGTCATCCCATTGTTCATCCTCATAATAAGGCTGGTCGGAAGCCTGAGGGTAAGTTGCGTCGACATAGTCTTCTATGGGATCATCATAGCGCGGAAGATATTGTGAAGCAGAGCCGTAGGTAAAATTGTTCCTATTCGGTCGCTCAGGCGGGGATGGAGAAGAATTTACTGCTAGATGTGAATGTTTGTAGAGCAAGAAACACGCATACACTCACTAATTTCGTCATTATAGCCATCCAATTCGGCACTGTACTCATCGTAAACATTGTTCTGATATCCCTGAGGCGCGTAGTAGCTCATGGTGTAGTTGCCATTCATTTCGAACGGCTCAACGTGGGAGAAGGAGAAATGGAAGGACTCCGACGCGTGACGCGTCTTTACGTATCAGTTTCACGTGATCTTCGTCAAGCGTGACAGATCGTGACAATCCAGCGCTTGTCCCTTTGTTTTCGACCTCTAAACATCGGCCACAAGCAATACTACCCTCGCACGAGATGTCATCGCAACCATTGTCCGCTGAGGAGATAGCAAAGAAGCAGGCAGAGAAAATTGAAGAAATAATCAACTCGTGCGGCCGCTTTACATGTAATTATTATCCCAGTATCAGTGCTTCTAACCTGTATCTTTTCCTTTAGGATCCATTACTCTGACAAGTACAGCGACGATATATATGAGTATCGTCATGTCATCCTGCCAAAGCAGCTCTTCAAGATGAAGATAATACCGGAGAACTATTGGAATGCAGATCAGTCTGCTCTTCGGCTGTTGTCGGAGAAAGAATGGAGGAATATTGGGATTACGCAGAGCCTGGGTTGGGAGCACTACGAGATTCATGGTGAGTTTCGTGATGGATTTTTGTAGTATCTCTCTGATAGGAACCCTCTAGCGCCGGAGCCTCACATTCTTCTCTTCCGTCGCCCCAAAGACTTTGTCGCGCCGACACTACCAGCGCAGAGGCGTGCTAAGGATGCAGGGAGACGAAAGTAGATGGAGCCATCTCTTGATATTCTTTCTCTTTTACCAGGCTTTTTTTCTCAATCAGGTGCTATAGTCTTAGAATTGTCCCTTCAACAAATGTCCGTATCTTGTATCCTAGCTCATTCTCGCAAATCGCTTCCCATGCTCTTGTCCTTGACTCACTGTCTGCCACCTCCACATTACTAAGTCAACCATCATAGCACTATATGTACACATTATACTGAAACAAACGACAACAACAAAACGAATAATACGAAATAGATCCCTCTACTTATATAACAGCTAGTATCCATGTCCAAAGTGCAAGTCACAGTCGCGGTGCTGGTAGATCTCCCCACTGCACCATAGGTCCTAGGTCCGACGATGGTTTCAAACCAGCTCGGAAGGCCTTCAGGTCCGTAATGTATTCCACTCCTGGCCGCGGAGCATCCTCACCTTCTCCTTGAACAGGATACTTCGCCATCAACACCATCATAGCCTTGACCAAGTCTTGGAGACCCTCTCTTCCTTGCAATGCCTGTACCCAGTGTGCTTGGAAGTCGGACACATTATGATCACCTTCACCCAGGTCCTTCCACGCGCTCTCGTCAAGATCAGGCATTTTCGCGCGCACGATAGCCGTAAACTGTTCAGCTGCTTTCGCACTGACTTTCTGGGGACGTGGTGTCTGAGAGCGCATCTGGACCGACAACTTTGATCGTGTCTTCGATAATGGATGAACGTTGGACATGAAAAGAGAAAGAACGTCTTCCTTCGTTATATCCTTGATCAGGTTGGCGTCCTTTTCCGCTGAAATCGCCATGAGCACGGTCACAAGTCAATCCACAAAAACCACGTACCCCTCAAGAAGTCTAGATGACCAGTACTGATCTGGAGCATGAAGTTGCTACCCTCTTCCATGAGGTTCTTGTATGACTCTCGCCACTTCTTCTCCAACCCTCCTTTCTGCTCCTGGAAGACCTCCGGGGTCATCTCTTCGATGTAAGTCTTCATGGCAGACAAATGCGCTTCAACTCGATCCTCGAGATGTCCAGGCGTCTTCTCGCTTTGAACTACTATCCGCACACCGATATCTCCACCGCCCGATAGACTCCATCCCGAACATGAGACGATATAACCGAGTTGCTCCTTTGTCCGAAGGGTATTAAAGGTCGGTTCCGAAAGAATCTGGTTTAAGAGCGCAGCCACGACACGAAGGCGTTGATCGGCAACGGAACCATAGTAGCAAAAGTAAGTTAACGCGGAGTTGGATTGATTAGGATTGGGTATCGTAGATGTCCAGGTATAGTTGCACCCTATTGGTTCAGTGAGCATGGGAGGCATGCCAATCTAATGTAGGCAGGCATACCTTCTGGTAGCAAAAGACCCCTCTCGTTCAATTGAGAAGGTGGTAGCCCGGAAAGTCCTAGACCTTGTTCCGCCACTTCGGCGATCTTGATAGCTTCCTAGAAGACGGTTAGAGCTGTGGCGGATACACATAGCATATAATCAAACTTACTTCCTTAAACATGTTGCCCGTTACGAGAATCCGAATATTCACTTGAGAAAGGAATCTCTTGATATGGCTCTGGACCTCTTCTGGAGTGACAGCTGAACCCCGTGTTAACGCAACGTCGCATGTAAGGAGACAGTAACTCAACAGGTTAGCTCCTGAAGCTTCTCATGAATAGTCCATTGTCGCTCCGTCAGCATATATCGACCGTAATATTCTGACAACTGATATGACTGTCCAAGGAAGAAGTTCTCCCACGTCTTCTTGATCTGCAGGGATCCATGTCAGTAATTCGACGACGGTGAATGGTCAGACTTACTTCTTCCTTCATAACGATCAATCGCTCAGGACGAACAGTGATCTGCTTGACCCTCTCCAGAACATGCTGCACCAGCACGATCACCTTGTCGTTGTAGCCGTTCATACTAACGTAAAGACCGGAAGCATGCGTTAAGAAAGAATAGGTGATGCCTGCTAGATCAGCGTCATAGGAGAACTCGGTAAGTGAGTCGGTGACGAGGTCAGAATACAGTCTAATGTTATCGTGAGATGTCATAGACGGTAACCACAAGTGGAGGCATACCTTGTCAGGACAGAATTACGCGGAGAGCTATTCCCATATGGACTATAGACACCGGAGTCAGAATCTGTCAATTTCGCAATATTTCTCATGTTACTGACCTTCGCAAGTCGATGACGACGAATCCTTTAGGCACCCAAAACCTGTCGTCCTTTTTGTGCCATAGAACGGAAAGAGGTGTTTCTCGGATCAAGTGCGGACGTCCGGCAGGCTAAAAATGATCTGGTGAACTCAGGGTGCTAAGTAAAACAGACATAACGTACCTTGACAACTTCGCGCTTGTCTACATCCAAGTTAGTTGGGATAAATTCATTGGGACCAGGAAGGAATAGTTGGGGGATATCATTGGCACCGTTAGCCTGAAAGGAGGGTTGATTGTGGCGTAATATAATAGGCCCATTTTACTCACCTGTTTAACGAAGTCCTCGTCAAAACGCTCAACTCTATACTCTGTGCCGTACCAAGGCTCCGTTTCCCAGTGATCGCGGAATCCTACGCTCTCCAGGTCTCCTTCCTGAGCCATAAGGATCACTCTGCCTTTCTCCAATCGGAAGCTTTCCAGATATTCTCGAACCTTCTCCTCACCGCCACCTTCATGCTTATAGTCATCCCAGTCCCAGACCAATAGCGGGGCGCTCAGGAGTAAATCTCTGGGGTAGCCTCGAGCCATGCGCTCCGCAATCCGTGTGGCGTAATCATCAGGGCGTCGCTTCTCCTGGAATCTGAAACGCGTTTTCGCCAAAGTTACCAGCTCTTTCTGATGGAATGGAGCAAAGGTGGATTCACGTAGGAGCGCAAAGTATTTCGCAGTTGCCAGTATGACGTTACGGTATTCCTCTGAGTTTATTTGAGCACGCGACACCATGAAGCAGGAGAAAGTGACATACGGAAGCCATCGGCAGTCAAATACACGGTTACTTTGAACATCCCGAATCCCCTTCCAAGATTCTGAGGTCCCGAGCTTAAACCCGTGATCCAGCCCTTGTTCTTGAGAAACGAATGGAGAGATCCGGGGCCTTCGTGACCAACAAAATGGGAGATGAATTCGGAAGGTTTATGACGCCAGAAGGGTACCTGATACTCCAAGGGGAATGAGAATTCTAGTGCATGTACAGTCATGATGGTTTGAACGGGTACTAGCGTCTGCATAGAGTATCAGAAATGAATGGAAGCAATTCAGACAGGTCCACGTACGCCTAGCTGCTCTGGTCCCATTGGATGTTCAGTGAACATCGGGAGGGGATCAACACCGCGGTTAGGTATTGGCGAGAACAAAGAGGAAACGAGCTCGGACAGCTCATCCAGGGATTCTGGAGATCATCCTCGTTAGAAATGATCAGGTAGAAACGGAAGACATACCTTTACCAAGGATGCAGAGATGCATCCGGCTGGCACAGTACTCCTTTGTCCACCACTCTACAACTCGTCTACGCGTCTCTTTACCAACTGCGCCGCCATCAGATTCGTTGTCACTCGAACTGGAAGCTACGGAAGGGGCAGGCGATGGGATGCGTGAAGGGATGGGCGATGGTGTAAAAATACCATTAGTTGCCGGGGCCTCGAGCTTGCCCTGTGCTTTGAGATCCTTCCCGGCTTGAGACAAACTCTCCCGATTACCGCTCCCGAATTTCCTCCACGCATGCCCTTCCTTGCTCAGGTGTTTGCTGAGCTGAAACACCCTCCATAGGTCACTTTGATGGTTCTTCTTATGCTCAGAGTCTACCGCGTTAAGTTCGCGTGATGTACACGAGGGAGCAAAGAGTGGGCAGTGGAAAAAGCCCGAGAACCGGGCAAGTGCTCCAGCGAGGGCAGGGGTAGCCACGTTGAAGTAGTAGTTGGTGTTGTTGACGGACGTGTACGCATTCGAGCTGCCATTGTTCTTGGCCAGAAATTCCGAGTATTCGTTCTCTCGGGGGAATTGTTCGGTACCCTAGGTGAGGTTGGCATACAGAATGGCGAGAAAGAATGATAAGACGCACCATGAACAGCAAGTGCTCGCAAAAATGAGCCAGACCTGGCATGTCATCCTGGTCACAGGTCAGCATTGAACAAAAGACGACCTGAACGGTACTCACTGGATCTGATAGATGGCCCACCGCTACGTCCAAACTCGCGGCAGCCTTGTCGGCGGTCGCATCGTGAATGACAGTGGCCTCCAGGCCGTTGTCCAAACGAATGATACGGTAGTCTCTATCGTCCTGCTGCGACTTCTCTATAGGCATGTCGTAGACGGAGAATGAAGGAATGCTTGGATCGGCTGGTGTTACGCGTCTCCACTCCGTCGTCGTTGAAGCCTTCCTCGAAGACAGGTATGAGAGATTCATGGTGGTCCTGAGGAAGGGAAATCGAAGGTTCAGCATAAATATCGCGGAGAGAGGTCGGCGTCTTTGTTGGGTCACCACTGGTGTGGTCCTCGGGTACAATTATACTAGTGGTAAATCTTCAGACAGCGAAGGCAAGAATGGAAACTGTGCTACCTGAACGGTCCTTTAATTACTGGATGCGGTGCTGGTGTCGCCGTATAATGATGGTGGTGGTAGGCTCTGACGAAATTTGACAGGCGGCGACTGCTATTGTTCATTTCTATTGATTCATTGTTTTCATAATTAAATAATTAAATAATAATATTATGCCTGGTTATGTCCGCAGACAGCGCCGGATTTATGTTACAGAAAGATTGGAGCATAGTTAAAATATTCCAACGAGCACGCTTATGCATTTCTCTGCCGATACTGTAACGGTTCACTGCCTGGGACTGAGAAAAATTACATCCTTCAATGGCATGCTCCGTGATTTCAAGGATTCGTAGACCTCGAAGCCGCCCGAGAAAGGATAGATCTCCCTTTCAAACCTAGATAACACCGACTTTAGATACCATTTCCAATGCTCCGTATCATACGTACGTACGTACGCACCTGCGGATTTTCTGCATACCTCGTGCTCACCAGTTGTGTATCGACATATTACAATGTATGCCCCGTTTCAGGTCTGGGCGGGAACCGTGACGCTCACGCGAGGATGCAATGGGCTAGGTCGTCGCATGACTGACAGCAAGACCTTCGTCAAGCAGCTATTGCGATATGCCACTATGTCGAATTTGGCATTTCTGAATGATTCCGCCAGTATCAATGGGGGCAACCCGGGTAGATGTTTGGACATGACAGAGCACAGATAGTATTAATACACTTACAGCCGAAATATGTCGTAGTAACTGTACAATTCAGATGCTCAGAATGCGTCCGGACAGTGGAAAGATCCAGACGACGGGGATGAGGATAGCGTCTCCTTAGATCTGGTCCACCACCTTGGGCTAGAGCCCGGAAAACATTAAGAATTTCTTCTCAATTCTCCGTCTAAGATTGGGTCCATTTCGTACGGGATCAATTCCTCTTCAGGGAGGTCCGGTCCCAACGGTTCGTCCGAGTAGTCGCCCAGATAAACTTCTTTTCTTCCCCGACTTGGACAACTGTATCAGATGAGAGCATCAATTTTGGATCTGAGCGTCACTAAGACCTGTTCCTATGAGGTCATTCGCCTTCTAGAAGATACCAGTCGCTGATTTGTGGGCAAGCGTTTTCAAATGAGTAGCCATAGAATAATAATCCTGTGTAGGTGCCTACATGAACTTTGATTGGGCCACGTCAGGATATCGAAGTTTCGACAAGATTCCGGAACTGTAGACGCGTGTAGACGGCCATGGTAAGTTCTGGAAGGATCAGGACACCCATACTCGGGATCGCGTAGGGTTGTTCGCCCTGATAAGGGTTGCTGAGACCCTGTTTCCGTCCCAACACCTGATGATAGCGCTTGAGAAGGAAATAGAAGGAGCGAGAAGGTAACTACCCGAGCGTAGTACGCTACTCACTGCTTGTTTTCACTGGCTTGGACAGCACACTGCGCAATGATGCCTCCTCCGTCGCAATATGCGATCAAATGTGTCAAGCACGAAAGCAAAGTAATAGCCAGCGGCGCAAAATACTGTTCGGCAGCAATACCGCCAATCATCTCGGGGGACATACTAGAGGCCGATTGATTATGTCGTACCAAAAATTAGCCTGCAAAAGTCTTCCTGGTATATAACGCTGACAGGAAGATAGGATAATGCAGACCATTTGGACCCACATGACCGTGACGATCAAAGAAAACAAGCCGTGGGAAAATACTGTGGCCTAGTCAACTTCAACCACGCATGTTCCTGCTTTGGGCCTCTGTAGAAAGAAGAACAGGTGAGCGGGCTCGCCTTCATCGATCCGTATTCTTGTTGCTCATATGATACACCAGCAACTCCGAGGCATACATTTTGGTTAGGTATTCCTACACGGATTCTAGGCATATAACTTGAAGGATATGTGGCTTTCAATCGAAGCCCCGCTCCGCGGCATGGATCGTATCAATTCTAAGGGTATCTTGGGATCGACGCACTTATTTGGACGTGGATGCTTTCTCGGTCACATTAACAATCCTGTCTCGATAGTGCTTAACGCGTATCTCCCAGTACGACCTCTTGAAATGGCGTATATTCAGGTTGGTTGCTCTACATATACGAAACATCTGGGTTCTGTCTTCACGCCCTCAACGTCATCGCCACTACTTGAGAGCCCCCGAAAGCCGCTTCGATCATCTGGTGACGAAACTTTGCGAAAGTTCTCGAAGGATTTGCTGTGCCTGTGGGGACGGGGCTTTATCCTTGTGGTGTGGTTTTCTTACTGAACCGGCGTGGCGCCGGCGGTTGTTAACATCATATGGGTGTCCCCCTGCACGAAGCGACTGCAACGTGATAGACATAGGACATCGCCTCGCACCGAGTTACACAAAGTTTTGGTTTTCAAACAACGGCGACCAGGCAAGTCAACCATAGGTACAGTTCCTTCGCTTGAGCTTAGAATTATCCCAGGTTATGAAAATGTGACGAGCGGCATGACATATCAACCTTATTTCAGCCGTCTCTAGTTGCATGGTATCTCAGACACCCAATAAATTCCTGGGGACCCAAGGACCGATATTTTACCAGGCTCTCTTTTCCATCAGTCGAATGTTGCCGTCGTTGACCGGCAATTTCATTACGCAAATACAAACCTATGGCGAGCTTGTCAATACTTATCATCGCCATCGCTAGCCTTCAATATCGGATTTAACAACGACACCCACGCATTCACATGACTTCGTTTATCGTCTTGTGTTTCCTTTTCTCTCATTCCGCTACCCACGCTCGACCTCCTCCCATGACGGAGCCGACATCATTCCCCAACATACTGATGTGCGCTGGTCGGAATCTTTCGCACATCTTCATGTTACGTCGCCAACTTGAAATTCTCTCATTATCTAGATGAAAGAGCTTCTTCAAAGCAACCAGATCGGAATTCTGCCGGTCCAGCAAAATCTCGGTGGATACGATTGGAGATTCAGATCCACTTGTAATGGGGTTCCACCCAGGAACGTCTCGCATCTACGACGATTCCATCGGAATCTTGTATCTGGATCCTTTACTTTGGAGGTGAAATTTCAAAGACTACGTCGCATTTGTTTCAACACCGATCCCAACCTCACTACTACCAATATAAATCAGTTGATGTTCGCCTAGCTGACCTCCGGGTTTTGTAGTAGGATAACGTAGTGTTTCATGCGTATGTTCATATTCTCTGTTGCTAGGTTCGCAACTTACAGGGACATCAGGACAGCCTGTTGACTGCGGCAGGCTCTATACATGCTGGAACTTTTACCGTGCGGCCTTAGGTTCGTCGCTTAGTGGCCTCGCGTCTTCATCGTGCGATTGGGCATTTTTAGAAGCGGAAAACAGGTCGTCTTTGAATTTGGCAAGTCAACACGTCTACGGTATGTACCACACGAGGATTTTCTTGCACAAGAGTACTAAACTTCGATTGCCCATCACTGGAAAAACTACCACAAGACCATTTGCCACCCCACATGCATCAGTCGATCATCGAATTGCCCGTCCGAGTTCAAGGCCACAGATGCTCCAATTTGAAACCGCTAATCCCAACTTTACCCTGCACACGACAACGTTACCTTTCCCTCAAGCGGAGTTTCTCCTGAAATTTCGTTATGTATTATTATTATTCTCATAGCCTTAGCTCGAATCTGTAATTGCAGATCACCCAAGTCATCGTCAAGTTTTGACAGTCCAAAGTAGATCCTTACTAGTCAGGACATCCCTTCTCAACAGGCCAAAACCTCTCACGAAAGCTGCGATAATAAGAATCTCCGCCGTCACTCCCACCGCACTCGGCTTCCGGGTCGAAGTGATAAACCAACCACCAGCCTATCATTCTACCATCTTCCCATACACGCTCCCACCTGGCCATGTTAGAACAGAAAACAAACCACGTAAATAACCAGCACTGACCATGCGCCAAATGGCCGTATTGGTTTGGAGTTATCATATGTCCTCCGTTGGATGATGGAGAACGTCCTGAGCACAGGTCTCGATTTACCGTCGTGGCTCTTCTTGTACTTGTTATCAAGATTATCCATCTTACAAACACAGAAAACCTAAGACGCAGATCCCAGTATATAAAACGCACGATCAAACGGACCTTGCGTCAAACAGACGTTGACCCTCCTTCAACATGTCGTCCTTAGGCACCCCATCAAGCGCACCTTCAACGCCATTAAGCGCGGCCTCTTTACGGTACGCAAGCCTCAGTAAATCCAATTTATTGTATGACTTTCCTGGGCGCATCGGATTGTTCTGGTTCTCAAATGTAACATAGGGTAAAGTTCCCATCTCTTGGTCAGAAAACCGAAAGTATCTTTTCGCTGTAGGACGTGTAAGTTTGATGGGGGAAGGACATACAAAAATCACGCACCATCAGTATACTGCACGACCTTCCACCCAATCTTCTGCTTGTAGTTAGGGTCTTGCTCAGGCTCCCACTGGTTCACACCGCGTGCTAGCCACGCTTCCCAGGACTGTTTCTGCTGGTTCTTTCTAGCTTTCTCTGCTTCATCTAAAGCCTTCTTGGTGATCTTGGGTGATCCTTTCTCCGAGGAAGGCGACTTGGGAGTTCCGGATTCAGGCGAGCCCTCCTCGGTACCTGTCTTTCGACGCTTCACGGGCGTTTTGGGGCCAATAGCGTCTCTGTCGGTAGCTGAAATGTTCCCTTTGGACTCAGGTGAATGATGGCGTTTCGACGGTGTATTGTTGGCGGACATGGTGATACAATGATAAAGTGCGGGATTACCTAAGGTACCCGGTACTGAGGCCTTTACAGAGCAATATTATTTAAATAAAAGCAATACAGGTGTATTATACGCTTGAAAACGAAAGTGGGACGATTTCTAGCCTATCCTATAGGCGAAATGATCATAACTTGGCAGATAACTTATGTCCCTTGAAAAACTGTACGAGATTCACAATTGCGCGTCGGAAGATCGACTTGACTCTCCATTTTCCTATAAAGCAAAAATAAGGTAAGGCTCTACCGGAACTGCACCAACACGCACCTTTCCGTGGAGGCACTGCAGCTGGTAGATTCGATGAATCATCGGATTCGTCAGCTAGCGACAAATCAAGTGCATGCGATTCCGGAAAATCAGAACCCAGGTCTTCTGTTGAAGTTACAGATGCCGCCGACTCTGAACTATACACTGAATAATCGTCGGGGCAAGGAGTAATGTCAACCTCCGACTCGGGCTGGGGGAAAACTGTCGATCCATATAGCGCAAGCTGATACTCTTGTACGATTCTAAAAACAGGAGAACAATTCAGGAGAGGAATCATAGCCCTGAAAGATGTCGACTTACTCTTGGAAAAGATCCATGTCTCCGAATAGCTGTGACGGATCAGATATCTCTGGTACGTTGGACAGGACAAGGTTGATACGCATAACGGGCACGAAGATGCGATCCTCTTCAAGTTTATCGCAACCTGGTACCTTGGCCAGGAATATCTGGCTGGCTGCACTATCCGTCGAGGTTTGCGAAGCGTCGTCCGAAACATCCGTATCTGGGGCTTCTTCTTGACCGTCGAGAATTCGCAGGATTCTATCGTCGTCTAGTCCAGTACGAAGGAGTTCGCTGTAGAGTTTATCCTCCTTGCAGGCTTTCATCAGCTCAAGGGAGAGGTTCCCACCGGCCGATGGCGACTGGAAATAGTCCAATCGTTCCGTTGGTACACGCATGCAAAAATCGTAGCAGGTTGGATGATAGCAGTTTTCCCATGGCAGTGGCCCCTTCGCCACTTTGAAAGGTTTCCTTGATCTAGGATGGGCCGTTGTGGGCAACACAGGAATGCACATGGTAGGGCGCGCATGCTGGGGTTTCCGAGGATGAGGCTTCGTGAGGCCCTGTTGGACTGGTCTAACGGTGATGATGGTGTATACAGCTTCCTCTGAATCTGGTTCTACGATCTACGAGTCTTTCAGCGGGAGAAACTTGTAGAAGCCACGGAATGACGCACATCCAAGCAGTAACCAGCATACTTGTGATTCTGCAGACCATCCAGCTTTTGTAACATGGCTTCGTCGCCCCCGCCACAGTATAGCTTCAGTGTTGCAGCTACGTCGATAGAAAAAGTGATATAAGTGTACAAAGGTGGAGACAGTGAGAACTTTGTGTCGGGCAAGGGAGCAGCCATGGCGTAGGGCAGCAAGGCGAGGGGGGTGGGGGCGATAACAGGCCATGGCCTAAATCGAGCATATTTATACCGACCAGAGTGGCAAAGAACAAGAAGGACAAAGGCGTGAGAAACAGTGCGATCACGATCACGATCTGCCATTGTTTATCTTGGTCCAATTTGGTCCTTGCACTGCTTGAGCGCTTCCCCCTTGTCCCTCTTTCATTATGCAGGAACAAAGAGAATGTCTTCCTTGACTGGGAGCAAGGGACCATAATAACGGCGCCCGCTATATAAAATGGGGGCAATCATTAATGAGTTTGCCACCTTTTTCTGCCTTCTCTGATCGTCACTCGAGTATCACCTTACATTCACTCACAGCTAGTAGGCCTGGAGCCACCTGTAAAACCCTCATTCCCTTTCAATGTTCTCCCGCTACTCTGTATTCTCCGAGGATTACGATCCCCTCAAACTCACTAGGCCGCGCAGTATTGTCACAAAGCCTCCGTCACTTAGGCCGTCGATTCGGCCACGGAATGTGTCCCCAGTCTACAAGCCTGGCCAGATCTGCCTTGTCGAAGACTCTGCACTTACGCCATTGTCTGTAGCTTTGACAGGAGCGTGCGGTAACTTCACCCCTCGAAATGGACGCACGCTCAAGACCACCGGACACAACCGAATCGTGCCCATCTCCTCTGGAAAAGAAAGACCGTGCATCATTATGGATGTCCCGGATCACCTTGCAGCTTCTGTTAAATACAAGAAGGGCCATTTTGTCTGTCTCATGGCCACGTTCGGTTCATCTGAGGGCCAGTATGAAAGTTTTGGTGGACTTCTCCGACGATTTGTTGTCCCTGTCGAACCCAACCAATGGATTCTCTTCGACTCAGGAACAAGTGCGCTCAAGACCAATCCAGCTTGGCGTCATCCTCGACAATGGGCAATCGCTTTCGTGATATACACAGAACGGCCTATGAAGCCGTACATATCTTTGCACGATGGCCAAGCCCGCTGGCTTCCTAGCGCCGAATATAAGCGACTGGTCCAACACTGTGCCACTCAGCGACTTTCATGGGACAACGACACAAATCAGAACGAAAACTTGAAGCAAGAGATGTACGATGAACTTGTTGTGAGTCCAAGTCATTTTGAATCCCCGGTATTACACTAAATGGAACAGGATTGGAAACCTAAGAAGAAAATTTCCGACAAAGATTCACTATATACCTGCTGTTCCATCGCGTCTGCCTTGTCCGTCAATAGCCTCCGATCGCTCTATGCGCAAAGTTCCTTTCGTGGAAGTACTCCGACGTTGCACCCTATCCTCGAAGACGCCGCCAGTACATATCCTAACCTCACGCCTAGGGACTTCCCGCCTCTGCCCTCGAAACTTTGTGAGGTATTTTAACTGCACCTTACGTACGTCAAAAATTTTCGTGTTGTCCATATACCAGCTAACCTAGGCGAAACAGCCAACGTACTCAACGGAGGTCAATGAACTGTATCGGATTAGTGTACAGTAGCCATGATTGTATCGTTACGCAACCTTGTATCTGACGTCTGTAGTCTTGATGACTACGCTGCGCATGTCGTAATCCACGACATTCATATGAGGGGGGGGGGGTTGACTTGTACATCAGAATTAGCGGTATAGAATAATGTCTACAGGTGGTGGGATTCGCGTAGCTGTCCCGTCACCATATTACAACTCAGGGCTAGAGAACTTGGACCACTGAGCTCAAAGAGAAACGAGATCGCACGTCTGAAGTGTGACCTGTCTCTCCGCTTTCCTTGAAACAAAAAATCAACAAGGCTCCGATCTTAAACGTCAAGATACTCACCTCAAGTTTCTTCTAGACACCTGCACTTGAGGAGACGGCGAGTCAAGTTCATGCGAGTCTATAAGAAGATTAGAGCCAGCTCTTCTGTAGAAGTTTCAGATGCGTCAAAAGTTATCTGAGAGAGGTTCATCCTCGATCGGTGAATCCCCGTAAAGGACCAGCCTGTATCATTCATGTCGATATTCCTCTACAGTTCTAGAAACATCATTTCAGGACTCAATGAGGGGAAGAAACTGTAAAACGTGGTCTGCCGTTCAAAGGGATGGTGTTCTCTCATAGCTGCGAAGGATTGATATTCGTAGCACATTTAACAGGAAGTGGTCGATACGCAGGGGCAGACATGAAAATGTGATCGTCTGGCATGGTATCTCGACTAAGTACGAGTCTCCGACACATCATCCGAATTGGGAGCAGCCCCTTGACCGCCGAGAATTTGAAGAGCTTGGTCCTCGTCTAGTCCAGACAGAATGCGTCGGTAATAGCGTGCATCTTCCACCAAAGGTTTGACGGGCTCGGGAAAGAAGCGCGCCCTCACACAGCGACTGATAATAGTCATGCCATTCCAATAGGACACGGGCACAGAGGCCATAGTCGGTAAAGTGGTAGCAATTGTTCGAAGGCAACGGCTTCGACAGCTCTAGAGGTTCCCATAATCTGGCTGTGCATGATGAGGCTTCCAACAGCAAAGCTTGGTGAGGACCTGCTGCACTGGCCGAATATACGCAGTATGAGATTAAAAATATTTCGTCAATCCAGCTCTCATCCTGAAGAGCAGTTTGTTCGTGAGCGGAATTGGTATATGTAGTAGCATAATGCACAGCCACGTAGTACTTGTGTACATCGTGTCCTTCCAGTTTATGCAGCACGAGATCGTCGGCTCCGTCAAATCAAGACTTGCAGCGACATCGATAGAAAAAGCAGAAGAACAGCTGTATGGTGGGACGACTTGGAGGCTCAAGTTCATGTCAGCGGACGAAATAATGTTACCGGAGAGTAATGAGGATGCTGGCGGCGACCAAATCATACAAGGCGCGGAAAGAAACAAAGGGCAGTAGCCGTGAGAAATGACTGCCCAAGTCGATACCATGATGTCATCCCACCTCTTTCCTTCCTACCACCACGTCTAGCAGGTCTTCGAAACACAAACGCCCTCGATTCTGGGCTAAAAGATAGCTGTATTTCTCCTGCAGAAACAGGTACTGAGGGCCTTCCCATCTCTGTGAAGCGTTTCAAAACTGGTTCTGGCGCACTGGCAATCAAACAAGTCGACGGACTCAGCTGTGTAATCGCCACGTGGTTCACGTACCTATCCCTCGAGCGTACAAGGTCTTGACGTCTTGCCACTGCTTCTGCATCGGTAAGGACTCCGGAGGCGCATTCCACGGAGAAGGGATCGAGGAACAGAGCGGGGCACCGGTGTGAATGCTACTGACATTTGGAGGGAAAGAAGCGTCTTCGTTTGGCTTCACTTTGTTTAATGCCCGGTTCGCTAAGGGAAGATATGCCCATTCAAAAGCAAACTGCTGTAATTTTTACATTCCACTTGTCAACTGCTTCAACTGCTGTTCACTCACCGCGCTATCGATATCCTGGTCTCTGGCTCTATACATGCAAAGAACCCCTGCCTTCAGGTGAACAGAAGATATGTTCGTAGGACGTCCCTCTCGGCGTCACAGGAGCGACTTTGCAACAAGACCTGAATTCCTATTCTGAAGGTCTGGAAGGACGAGTCACCAGCGCCAACAGATACAGTCTTTGAGCACAATCGACGTTCTAATTTTGCTTCTTCATGTGTTACCCCGTGATGCTGTTCAGAAACTGCTGTCTGTCAGCGTCAGGTACCCCAGAATAAAGCATAGTCCCAAATATATTTTTTGTATGTGGATGCAGTAAGACACTGGCATCTCGTTTAAAGCAGCGCCCATCTCTGGTCGTCTGTACGCTAACTTCTTTTCCTCAGACTCATCAATCATTCGTTTCCAAGCGTGGCCTTCTGTCAAAACAACTCATCTATTCGACCGGTTATCGATAAAGGTCCTTCTCACCTTCTCAAGCGCAATCTTTGGAAAGGACACTCCAGAGATATTCTGTGCGAATGTTTGGCGTAATTTATTCACCGTTCAGTCTTCTAACACAGATTTCAGCAAATTCTCGTTGCAAAAACGTTTCGTTAAGCTCGGTTCTTTCTGTTTACAGACAGTGGTGAATCTTCAATACGATTTCAAATTCTACGGGGTGTTCTAATGCTTGCGAAGGTCCTCTAAATCGTCAACATGTATCAAACCTTGACGTTGATTCTCGTTCTCTTAACCCCCCCTCGTGCGTATGCAGAAGAGGTACCTCCCGGAGTTGAAGAAGGCATCGTTGTGTGCATCGACGATCGGCGGACCCTGTCAAATATCGTATGGAGTTGCCTCGCTACGGTCTTTGCTTGCACTTGGCTTGCCGTACATCCCAACGTTCCCGGCCGTAACATCACGGATAGTGCAATCCCTTTCGCCATCGAACGTATGAAAATTATGGTCATCGCAATTTTGGCGCCAGAAGTCATTGTCGCATGGGCTGCGGAGCAATTCATAGTCGCGTGGAAGGCGCGCCAATGCCACGGTAGGTACTTCCCGTCATTAGGAGTTCGGCTTCAAATTTAAATGGGAGACTTACAGGCGATCATACGTCCATCTTATCAGTGCTTCGGAGATGGACAAGGAACCAAGAAGTTGCCTCGCCATGTCGGAATCTGACAATGGCCCACGGGTTTTTCCTCAGTATGGGCGGGTTTTACTACACCCAACAGAGGAAACTCGTTGATCTCGAAACGATTCAATCTCAATCATATCTAGTGGAGGACATAGCGGCAATCAGTGCGGAGAGGATAAAAGACAAAAGCAAAGGCGACGCACTGTCGAAAACGGTGTCCGTTCTCCAAATATCTTGGTTCATTGCGCAATGCATTGCTCGAGCAGCTCAGGATCTTCCTATTACGCTCATTGAAATGACAGCACTCGCGTTTTCCGGGCTCAGCATCATCACATATTGCTTGTGGTGGCATAAGCCGCTCAATGTGATGTATCATATATCTTTGGACGGGCTGGACGAGAGGGAATATATGCAGAATCGGCAAACGAGGCATCTGAATGAACGAGCACCTCCAGCAGCCAAATCCGGGCGTATCTCGGTGAGAATGGTCACCGATGGCTTGCATTGGTTTTTAGGGGGAATCGCAGCTGTCGTCTCGGGGGAGCCTACAGACGAAGGAGGACATACGAACATTGACAGCGGAGCCTTTCGGTTTTCCTCAGGCACAGACAACGCGTCGCAACGCTTCGTAATCACAGTCAGTGTCGGATCGTTATTCGGGGCATTGCATTGCATTGCTTGGTCATTCTACTTTCCATCGCATGCCGAAATGGTACTATGGCGGTTTTCATGTTTAGCGGCCTTGGTCGGACTCCCCACAGCGAGTACAATCGCTGTTTATGCTCTGATGAAGAATTGGGAACATCCGAAATGGCAGTGGAACGTGCTACGTCTGCTGCTAGGTTCACAATCAGATTCTGGTGCGCAGCAGACCTTTTGGGCGTACGCTTTGTCCTTTATCTCAGCTGTTGGTGCAGTCACGTACATTGTAGCACGGATTTTCTTGATCGTACTTGCGTTCATGCAGCTACGTTCCTTACCACAGTCAGCTTTTCATACTGTAACATGGACTACTTATATACCGCATATATAGATTCGGTTGCACGTCAGTTTTATGCGTGAGAGTTCCTGGTGTCTTCCCTTTCTTAGTCAGAAACTGAAGCCGTTGAGTCCTAATCGATAAGTATCAGATATAAAGCTTGGCTTACGATGTGAAGCATGCGCATACCTGATAAAAAGGCCCGGCCGTCCCTGGAAAGAGGGATGTCAACGAGGGACAAGGAGATGCGCATGGACTTTTGTATGGATGTTGCTCGATGGCGGCTCTTGCTTTAACAGGATTAGCCCCGAGGGAAGGTATCCTTCCCGGTGACATCGTGGGATATTTTATTGCATCTGCTATACCCCCGCTCGCTGGTGTGCAGTTTGTGTTCTATAGTACCAGGTAATGAGTGAAGGCAGCACTGAAGCCATAACTTTCGGAACGTGGGATTCATGAATCAAGGGTACGCACTTCAAGCTCTAGTGCTTGAGCACCCAGGGGACGGGCTGTTATATAATTTATAGATAGCGTTGACGATTTTGGACTTAGCTACCACCGGCAGGGTTAACTAGCCTACTACTCTCGAAAACAACGAACATTCAGCCCCGTATCTGTAAACTTATGGAGTCATTATCGAAACAGCCTCTATCTTGACCATGGAAGCCGTCAACATCTTCCCCAAGGGGCCGTTCGCAAAGCCTAAGGGCCGGCATGTTTCTTTGCCGCGTATTGATCTTCCCCAACTCCTCCTTACGCTGACACGTTCATTGTTATACTAGATTGAACTGATCGATAAACGAATAGCCACCGGGAACAGAAACAAACTTTGTTACTCGGAAATGCTCCTGTTTACCGGGTGCATCCTTGGCTCAATCCAGTGGAGCATACACCTCTACTGCTTCATCATGGCGGTACCTGAAAGCATAGCAATAAGCTTCCCAAAGAGGAATGTGGAGATCATCTCGCAGACTTGCTACTGTCCCTCGCGTGTTAACTTATCACAGGCCATGACCTTCGAACCATTTCGTCCTAAGAATCCATTTTGCAGGAGTATAGGACATGTGAGTCTACGGAGAGGAAGCACGAAAAATGCCGTATACGCTACTGAAAATAATATTTTCCTGTCTGTGATACAGAATACATGTAGATGTCTGTCTATGTGTAGTTGGGTAGGTCCTGAGCAAACCAGCACCGTCTCTTCGAGAATCTATAGGAGCGAAAGTGCTATCGCAGTTATGGCTCTACAAACAGAATCAAATCAGACCAATTCAGTTGAAAGTTTCGCATATAACTCACGCGGTTGAGATGAACATGAAGATATCTGTGGATCGTGCATTTTATCACGACAACGGTAGCTTGAGAATGACAGAAACTCACATTGTAGCAGTAAGAACGCCTGTAATTAACCATTTGAGCGAAAGAGACGAAAGGAAATTGGAAGGCTCACGGATAGTGTATCTAGGTCATGATCCTTCGCATATAGTTGTGTTATAATCAATTGACTATCATGACAGGATCTTCAACATCACTTCTCAACGCTCTATAAAAATATACTTACTTCACAGCTGACGGTGTGCCGCTCAAAAGTATAGCAACAAAACGCTACACAGCAGAATATTAACAACGGACGCAGCAAAAGAAAAATACGGCCTACCTCGACGAGCGCGTCTTTGAGTATAACACCGTGGTGTGTCAACGCCTGTGTTAGAAGTATACCAATCACTGGGAGCAAAGCCAGTTTGCAGAACAACACCAAAAACATCGCAGGTAGCGGCATTTTCCTGAATGGACGCGGGATCTTCATGCGCGCGAACGAAGCACCCAATAGAATCAGAGCCATTGGAACGTTGATGTTCCCGACAAACTCGGCTGTACACGAATGCAGCCGTTAGAACAGGAAGAAGACGACGATACTCATTTGAGAACTTGCCTGTGTTGATAATGAACGTTAACGGTGGGTTCCCATCCGGACCGTGATAGTATGGGCCACCGTCGACTTCCACGAATAGTGCCTTCAGTTGCGGGACGAGCGAGATTGGAATGGAGATATACATGCTTATCGTGATAGGTGTAAACAGACTCGACAGAGGTTTTAAGGTCCTTCGCAGGAAGGGTGGAAAGAGCGACGCAAAACGACCGGGCTTCTCTACCACCTCCTCTGGTAGCTCAGGCTCCTGTTGATCCTTAACTGACGGGCTCTTCATACTCTGTACAACTGCGTCTGGAAGCTCTTTTATAAAGGACTGGGACGCGTTCGGCGCTGGAAGTAATGAGCCTGCACGCGGATGAATACTAGTACTAGCAGAAGGTCGTCTAGGTCGAGGGGGATTGGATGCCCTGAGCGCAAGCTGTATCTCAGGTTCGATCTCCACCTCTTCGAGGTCGCTTTCAGATTGCTTCCCCGTGACGACTGAATGTCCCTTCTCCTTACCCAAAACCTTCTCGTCGTCAGCCATCTCACGATCAGGATTCTTCGGCCGGGCGAGGAGCTTTGGCCGCAGACGCAGGAAGAAAGCGGCTATTGGCTTTTCGCGCCAACCGACATGGACATTGGCCTCGTCACCTTGAGGTACACCTGGAGCGTAGTCCCATGCAAGCGTGTTAGCCGCGCCGCCAATCCACATGACAATGTTGCACGCGAGAATAAAGACGGAAACATATGACACGCCGACTAGGTACAGAATGTCAGAGCCTACGCCAACAGAGATGGTAAAAGCCATACGTTGTGGATCAGTATTAGGATTGAATGGCTTCTGTTCTGTGACCGTGAGCACCACAGCCGTGGCTGGGAGAGCTCAATTTAATGCATGGTAATAGAAAGATACTCGGCGGACGTACGCAAGTTGCCCCAGTTACTCAGAGCCGTTGCCATCAAGATACCAGCCCAAAAGTTCCGCGGAACATAGCAGAATTCACGTATAAGTGCGCCAAATAAGAGACCCAAGGTCATGTAGACCTGACGAAAAGACTCGACGTGAGCGAATGAAAACGTAAAGGACTCGACTCACGAAGGCGACCAAAAAAAGAGGACCCATGGCCGACACGTTCTGCGGGTTGAATGCAGGAACGATATTTGAAAAGAGCAGACCGGGTAGCGCGACATGCATTGTTACCTGTTTCTTGAAATTGAGACGAAGTGGCGGTAATATGTATGGCAATGACATACCTGGGATGCTCCTCTAGATGCAGCCGCCGTAAAGAAACCTTTCCGCGTCAGCCAAAACCCAAAGAAGATGGTGAGAAACCTGTGTATAATTATCAGCCAGGAGCGTATGCAATGCAACGACTCCTTACATCTTCAGGAGGGGCATGACGCCTGAATAGATGAGAAAACCCGCAGAATAACCCATCACTCCTGACGGTAACAAAGGGCGTTTGTTCTTTATCGAGTTTCGTTGAGTTATACCCTCTTCTGCTGCTTTAAGTTCCGATTTCCGGATGTCTTCCGAGTCAGAGTAATTGTCGTAAAGACAAGCTTGCGTCCTTCTCGGTTTCCTGACACATAGGCTCGAGAAAAAATCGGCGGTTAGGTGGTCAAAAAAGTGACTCGATCATAAGTTACGTAGACAGAGTAAACAAACGCTGCACTGCTGGCACGAGCTCTAACATGAGTGGTGGTTGCGCAATGCGGGAAATCTTTGAACAAAAGATTTGAAATTGATAATGAGTCGGACCGCTCGTCCGTGACGGGCCGACCTGTTCTCCCAATGTTCTCGAACTTCCGAGGTGAAAAGGATGGGACGTGATTGATGAGCCACGTCCTGGCCAGCTATTGTTGGAATGCCAAGTGTCGCGCATCATAACGAGTCGGGATCTTCGGTTGTTGAGCATTACTTAGACAAAGAAGTGTTGTTCTTCCCCTCGGCTTTAATTACTACACAACAATGATTCTATTAGTGTACACGGATGTAGATCAATACGTAGGTGAACAACGATAACACTCACCTGTTTGTGAGGGTTCCCTGCTAATATCCGGGTGAGCAACTGGAGAATTACTGTTTATCTCAACAACTATTTGGTGTAAGCAAGAGTTGTTAGCTTGAATTCATCCTTTACCTGTGTCCCCACCGTCGATCTCGAAGAGGAGAGAAGGTGTGACGCTACTTGTGGGCAATATTGCATCATTTTTACTTGCGAGCAGTTTTCCCGGGTCCGAATGCTGGTCGAAGTGCCTGGCGCCTGACGAGGCGGCAGGCAGACGGGTGGTACGCATAATGGTTCTTGTATGGAGCCGCAAGACCTTCCGGCAGCAGTAGAAGAAGATACCATGGAGTAGCCACGCTGTCGCGACTGTTTGCTGGAATTGAGGGCATCTTGGATATTGGCTTCTACTTGAAGGAGCTCACTAGTTATGGAGTTCTGGAAGTCAAACTCCAAACTCAGTTAGGACAAGAGCCGCCACAGTGGGTCACAGATCTGGTTCAATCTCATATGGTGGAAGCGGTACCGAAATTTAGGTACGAATGTCGTTATTCTCATCAAATCATAGGTTGACTTACTTTGGCACTTGCGCAGTAAAGTCATTCACGACTGTGTCATCCTCCTGCCGAAACGGTTCCTTTCCAGCTATCACAGAGTACGTTTCCTAGGTTGTGTACAGTCTGGAATCTTGCATTAACGGAGATGCAACAGTGGACACTGACATTTTGAAACCGGACACCGACCATCTCTCCATCCTCGAATGGCCCTTTAATATATCGTCGTCGAAAGGATCCTTTGAGCAACGCGACAGTTCACATTCGCGAACGCCTCCACATCCCAACTACGCAGAACCCGTCTCTGAAGGCGGAGAAAACGAGAACATGAACTTGTTCCTGTTAGAGACGAATATAAGCGTATTGGTCTCAGCGGGGAGGAAGTTACTGCTGCCATTGCTTACCGCGAACAAACCTTGAAAGAATCCCATGCAAAGGAGCTTGTAAACGGGAAATAACCGAGCAAAGACGCATCTCCCGCTGAGGAGGCTATTGGGGCCGACAACGAAAGAGAAGAAGCAGATGAAAGAACGGCGTTCTTGGGGGGGGAAGGAAAACTCAACAATCAACCCACACGACGAGAGTACTCTCAATCGATCCTCTGGCCCCGTCCTCGACCTTTGATGAAACATTGAGAACGGCTTTGAAAGGTGAAAGCCAAATTCAGCCTGGACAAATTGTACGAGATTCGTGACTGCGCGTCGGAAGAGCGATTTGACTCTCCATTTGCCTATAAAGCAAAAATAAGGTAAGGTTCTACCGAAACTGCATGAACACGCACCTTTCCGTAGAGGCGCGGGAGCTAAGTGATGCTTTGAATCCTCAGACTCGTCAGCCAACGACGAATCAAATGCACGCGGTTCTGGAGAATCAGAACCCAGGTCTTCGGTCGAAGTTCCAGATGCCGCCGACATTACTGTCCACTGAAAATTTGCCGTGGAAATGTGGGTCATCAATCTCCAGCTCTGGTTGAGGAAAGATGGCCGATCCATAGAGCGCAAGCTGATACTCCAGCACGATCCTGAAGACAAAAGGAAGTTCAAGAGAAGTATCGCAGCAATGGAATATATTTGCTTACTCTTGGAAAAGATCTAGGTCTCCACATAGCTGCGACAGATCAGATATCTCTGGGACGTTGGACAGGACGTGGTCGACACGCAGAACGGGCACGAAGATGAGGTCTTCTTCCAGTTTATCACAGCCCGACACCTTGGCGAGAAACATCTGGCTGGCTTGACTCTCACTCTCAGTCTGCGAAACGTAGTCCGGAACATCCATTTCTGGGGCTTCTTCTTGACCGTAGAGAATTCGAAGGATCCTGTTATCATCTGGTCCAGCCTGGAGGAGTTGGCGGTAACGCATATCCTCCGCGACGAATTTGTCCAGCTCAGGGAAACAATTCAGATATGGTGATTGAAAATGATCTTGCTGCTCCGCAGGTATGCGTAGGCAAATATCATAGCAAGTTGGATGGTAGCAATTGTTCCACGGTAAAGGCTTCGAGACTTGCGGAGGTTCCCTTGACCTGGGATGAGCAGTCGCCGGCAAGACAGGGACACACATGGTAGGCTGCGTATGCTGGGGCTTCCGAGTGTGAGGTTTCGTAAGGCCCTGTTGCACTGGTCGGATGTGTACAGCATAGTAATCCGAGTCCTCTTCACTTGGATTTGTGACCTAAGAAGGTTTTAGTGGATGGGACTTCAGCGAGGCTGAATGAACACACCTCCAAGCAGTAACCAGCGTATTTCTTATCCTGCAGACCATCCAGCTTCTGTAACATGGTATCGCATCACAGTATACCTCTAGAGTAGCCGCCACATCGATGGAAAAGGTAAGATACGAGTCCCAAGGTGGAACGACTTGATTATTCGAGTCAAGGGGAAGAGCAACTATGGTAGAAAGTACGAAGGGCGAGGGTGGCCCAAGTCGAGCATTTTTATGCTGTCGCCTGGTGGAGCAAGAACAAGGGAGGCGTGGGAATATCATCAGATCCCGATGATTATCGCGGAGTGGTCTGGCCAAATTCCGACCGCGTATTTGTTGCACTTACCATGCTTAGAACCAAAGTGGCGACCTTGGTAAGTGTTTTCGTTCGTAGATGTATATAGTGCTGCGGTGTCCCTTACTGTACAAGATGCAGTAAATTTGAAGTTTGGTCCCAAACTCTGGCTCCCGGATCTACTTGAGTATTTACCTTCAACAGAATTGACAACAGACACCCTAGGATGCCCGGATTCTGCGCGTTTATCACACCGGACTCGATCCGCGTTAGTACCGCATGGGTGTATGTTGTCTTTTTGCCAGTGACATTGGTGGACGTAACTGATGATTGTCTTTGAAGATATGTGTACTACTACATGTCCTGGCCATTAGGGTTTAGCATGAGTGCTGCGACGTGGCTATTTCTGAATAATCTATGACCGGGCATCGGCGGCGTGGATGAGAGAGATGTATTTGGTACGTTTGGACTTGCGGAGTCCTCTGTTTCGAATTTGGAAAACTACGCAGAAAAGGGTGTCTTGGAGGGAAAGGATTCGGAGCAAATATAACTCGTAGGAAGTATTAAACACGTTGCTACTTTACCAAGCAAGACGTACCCCCGTGAGTGGGTCTGAAGTGATGCGTGCTTGTCGCGGAAGTACGCTGGCAATATAACATCATCACAAGAGTTTATCAGTTGGACGAAACCAAGATGCCATCGGTTTCCAGTGGATACAACTTGACTGATGTCTAGGTGTAAAATGGAAGTAGTGTACATATATGTGCTGTGGTATGTGATGCTTTTCTACGGTAACCTAATTATTAATGTGTGTTCTCCGACGGGGTAGGACTCGTCGCAATCCTGGGGATTTCTAGTATCGCTTTCTCCACGTCGAGATCAACAGCCACTATGGAAATGCTTTGAGGCGTGGACACGGGCTTGGTCCCCTCCGGCGCATCCTTGTCCCCGACAATTCCAACATTCCAAAAGAAAAGAACAGCTAGAAGGGCACCTATAGAGAAATTTTAAGTCGACGTTTGTGATGGAAGCAGATGAATGACGAACCAATGGCTCCAAAAGCGAATGCGGTCCACTCGGCTGCCTTGTAACCATTCAGAAGTGCCTCTCGAGGAGCATTACTGTTTGCATTGTCGACTACGACACCCATATTCAACGAATCCTGAGCGACGACGCGATTGAAAACGATCGTAGAGACCGTAACTCCTAGTGCTGTCCCAATCTGTTCCAGAACATCAATGTCCAGTTCCTTGTTCAAGAACGAGTTTACCCACCTGGTACATTGTCTGGAACAGAGCACCGGAGAGACTCTGTTCATGCGGCTCGACAATTCTCGCTACGAATATTGACCCGGCAGCAAAGACAAAATCGGCCCCAACGACGGAGAAAATGGCGCTAGGGAAACCATAGGCCCAGTATGTTGCGTCGGGGTCGATTTCGGCAAAGAAGATTGCTGCGCAGGCAGTAATCAGCGTTCCGCTCGCTAAAGGATGGGGATGAGCATATTTCTTTCAGTCAGCGGCTATTAAAATCGACGAACCTAGGATCCAGACAACAGAAACCCGAGCAATGATGACAGCAATGATAAAGTTGCAGATAATTCCGGTGATGAACATGGGGAACAGCCGGATCATAGTACCAACGGGGGTGTAGCCTTGATAATCTTGATAGTAGAGCTGGGAACGCCGTGGTAAGCGCATCGCCCGCGAGTGGGTCGTCCTTGACGTACCTGGGTCCAGAAATTCCATCCCAAAAATGAGCAGAAGGTGAACATGACAATGATCATGATGGCTGCGAATTTCCCGTTTCCGCGGGCCCACAGAGAGAGCTTCATGATGGGCGGCGGGGTGAATGCGGAATATGGCGCGTTTGGATTGCGCTGAACACGTTCGAGATACCACTGCCATAATAAGAACAGGCTGAGGATGATGATGCCGACTATGATGAGTGCGATAATGTCTGGATGGGATGTGAATAGAGAGACCTAGTGAGGAGGATATCAAGCTTACAGGAAGTTGCCCATTTGTTCGGAGCTACCTCCCCGTCACTGAGAACGAAGATGATGAGAGTCAGACCAGCCGTAACCAAGAACGCGCCGAGCCAGTCAACGCGTTTGTCTAGTTCTGTGGATGGCTCGTCCTTAGGTATAGCCCAAAATCCAACGGCCATATACAAAACTGTCAGACCGGTTGATAGGTAAAAATTACTTCGCCAGGATGGGCTTTCAAACAAATAGTCAGACGGCGTTTCAGCATCGTCAAGTTGATCACATACTTGGAGAGTTGTGTGAGAACGGCGCCTAGCGCCATACCGGTGAACGCGCCTAAGGGTGCCCCAGCGGCGAATGATGAAAAGGCAATAGACCGAATTTTTCCGGGAGGGAAAGCATGTGCTAGAATACCCATCTACGCTCGATGGTCAGGTTGAGCCGTTAAGAAGCAAGGGTTCTGGGTGCTCACTGATGCGGGTAGGGCGGCAGCTACACCAATTCCTTGCATACCGCGTAGCACATCCAGGGTGATTTCATCTGATTTGAGTGAGTGATTGGTAAAGGTCACAAGATACTGGTGACGGAGACGTACTTTGGGCGAAGCCGCAAACAAGGGTAAAGATGGCGAGCCACGTTGAGCCGACCATGAATACCAGTTTACGTCCATAGAGGTCTGCAAGACGTCCGAACATGGGAAAAAGACATCCCTGGAAAAAAAGAGGTGCTTAGTTGGCGTCAATGGCTGATGTCCAGTATGGACGTACGGAACTCAGAGCATAGGCCGATACCTGGGAGATTGACGGTGAGTCAGCGTTGTGCCGGAGTAGTATGCAAAGACTTACAAGCCACTGTAATTGGGTCTCTTCGATATTCAAGTCTTCACCAATAGCTGGCAATGAGATCGAAACGGAAGTATTATTTGAGCTCTAAAATGCAAGTGAGTCATAGTTTCTAAAGGGAACAAGAAGCGACATACATTTACCCACATAGCCATGGTACATGTCGCTATCAGCGACACTGTTTGAAGGGTCGAAAACGGCGTCCGCGTTTCTCTCTCATTTTTCTCTGGAATATCGACGATCCTGGTAGTGCTATGGGACTCCATGAGGTGCGAGTGCAGCGAAGACGGTGAGAGTAAAATTCATCAGCAACCATGCGGCTTATATGTACGCCCATCATGTCAGAGGTGGGACTGCACGCAGCACCAATATTGAACTCCACTCATTTCCGGTTTCTTAATCATCACGTTCGAAGTAGAAGACAAAAACACGTCGGCCGTGCACGTACTACTTTGATGATCGGCAACTACGCCAATTAAAATAGCGGTAGAGTGGATTTCGTCATCTGGCAGGAGATAGGCGGAGAAATCTAAAATAGATAGCGACGCGTTTGGGGGGAGAACGAACATTCCTTTTCGAGTATAAAGTCACGTGCCTCGGCTTTGAGTGGGTCTAGTGGGTCAGGCTCGATCTACGGCGGTGACGCGAATTTCGATCCACACTTCCACCCAAGCACTGCGCTGCTGACTCGCATTTTTCAATAACCACGTACTATTTGTCAACACAGCTCCTTGTACTTCTCTGCTACGCGGCGTTTACCTTTTGAGCGGCCGTATAACTCAACTCACGCACCAAGAAGATTTCTCCAAAAAAAGAGGACATCCTTATGAAATAATGGAACCTCGGGCGAATCCTGTAAGTTTGAATTCGCCGTTAAAATATGCATATAGTCAATCTTTATTGAAGTAGTATACAGACTGAAAATAAGTACTCTCCTAGGTACGATTGGTCTCCGTCAAAGGGGGGGGCTCGTGTACTGGTAATCTGATCGACTTGTTCAGACTACCACAGTATATCCCATTGTCATTTTGACAACAGGATGTTCTTTGCATGCTTCGAGCCCATGAAGTTGGCTAACGTATTAGGAACGACTTTACCACTGGGAAACGGCGCTCAATGGCAGTCCAAGCTGCAATACAGTCTCGCAAATAGCCAGATACCTGCTAGTACGTTTGTATCTTTTTATAGATTTAAGTAATTTATGTAATGTAAGTAAGCAACTTCCTTTTTTTTTTCGATTTGCTCTTTTTCAGCTCTTTTCTAAGGCAACAGAGCCTTACTGTTTGACAAACGTCTTGGAGATGACCCCCTGGTCAGACATCGACCACCTTCCTTTCCCACGGTAATATCTGGAAATGCCCTTGTTTCAGCCTTCGACCTCGTTATTCCGTCGTCTGCGCTCATCCCTTGTAGCACCCAGGATGTCCTCTGTCATCATCAATGCTCAAAAGTCCACACCCAACGAGCATATCTCGACTGGTCCCGATGAAAAGGCTGGCCTTGACTTGACTTTCGTCGAAGAGCCCCTTGGCCTGCCAGCTGAAGAAGGTTATGGCTGGCCTCAGCTCGAGTTCAACGAAGCCATCGGCCCAGAAAAGCGTTATGTCGTCTGCAGAAAGCTTGGCTGGGGCATGTCTTCAAGCACATGGCTCGCCCATGATACTATGTATGCGCTGCTCGTTTCTTTTCGACAAGACTAACATACATCTAGGGATAACTCCTATGTTGCCATCAAGGTCCTCAGCGGTCATTATACTAACCTTGTCGAACTAGGCCGTGTTTGGGAGCTTGAAGCTCTTGAGCAGGTGTCGTCGCCCCGGTCGAGTCCATATTGTCTTCAGCTCAAGTCACACTTCACCATTCCCGGCAAAGGCGGCGCAGGACAGCACCTCTGCCTAGTCACCAAGGTTCTCGGTGGAGACATAAAGGCCCTGATCACAAAGCACGGCAGATTTCCTTTTCCTCTCGCCAAGCGCATCATCCTACACCTGCTTCGTGGAATCGCCCATGCGCACAGTCGTGGCGTCGTGCACACTGATCTGAAGCATGACAACATTTTCTTCGACACTTCGATGTCCTCCAACGACTTTGACAAGCTACTCGCGTCCGACCTGCCCCGTCGACACCCTCCTGAACTCTCTTACGAAGGATTTGTAACAGCCGCGGTCTCGCAGCCACTTCCGATCCCTACTCTGCAAGAGGCCATGCAGCGGACTTTTGTGGTGGCCGACTTCGGAAGCGGTAATTCCAAACATGTCGCGTGTGCCGCTTCATTGCTCACCTATTCTTACAGCGCAGCCTATCTACACCCACAGTCAAGAAGAAATTTCTCCTTTATCGCTTCGTCCTCCCGAAATAATGATCGGTGGAACGTGGGACGAAAAGGTAGACATATGGACGTTCGGATGCTTGGTACGTGTCATTCTCTTCTATCCACTGTCACCCCTTGTTGACGAATACGCATATTCAAAGGTCTTTGAACTCGTTACCGGCAGTGCTCTCTTCAAGTATATACCGTGCCCAAAATTTAGCCTAGATGAGCCAAACTTCATGCTCTATCAGATGATATGCTACACCGGCGAAGACTTTGCATCAGAACAGCTCTCGGTCAGCCCATTGGCTGGCCAATTCTTCGATTCAACCTGTACGTGTGCGTTCTAGGATCCCAATGTCGTCCCTCAACTTCCCTTTCTCCAACGCAGGTGCTCTCAAAGGCGACCCACCAGTCCTCGATTACCCTTTCGACTTATCCATCAAGAGGCTCAAAGTTGTAGAGGAAGCGGATGTTCTCCCCATAGCTGCTCTCATGCGCAGGTGTTTACGTCTGGACCCTGCACAACGCGCCAGCGCCGCCGAGCTACTTTCTGATTCGTGGTTCGATGGGGTTGAGTAGAGGTGAAGCAGCCCACAGTGAGCCGAGCGAACGGACGTGTATGATGTCTGTATGATATGAAATGAAATGAATCATTGATGAGACCATATCTCCGCCGAAGTTCCGGGTTCGATTCGAATCCCCGCAGGAAAGACAGCTAAGTATCTGATTTGTTTATTGCTTCGAAGTTCAAATGTTCAATGTTCAAATGTTTAGGTCATTGAACGTTGAACGTTTGAACATTTTGAACATTACCGGACTAAATTACTTATTGAACATCAACGTTCAACGATGAGCTGAGTCAATACTCCAAAGAACCAGATCTTCTGGCCTCCTGGCTACTTTTGGTGCTTAACGCTTCATTAGGATTGGAAACTAGAGCTTTTAAGCGATAAAGATCAACGTATACGTGTCGCTCTAAGGCTTCGTTCTTGTCTGTTAACAGTCTGACATCGTGGTACGCTCCACGTTCTCGTCGCGGAAGCAATGTCACGCTGCAAACTATCGTTGAAAGCATCACGCCTTCGTATCCCGAGGTCAAAGCTAGGGACTTCCCTCCCTTACCCTCGAGGGTCCATGTTGTATAAATTAGTACGTGGAAGTCTTTCACAATGCCATTGGGACCGGCGTTCACCGTGTGGACACTGCCGTGTAATACTACCTACCTACCTACCTACTTATAAATACTCAGTCTCTATATCGTCGCAACGGCCGTCGGCTGTGCCCGTAAACTCGATTTTGAGCATTCAGAAAAGTGGACGGATTGTACTACTCAGGCCTACTACTCACCTTTGTATCCTTAATTGTGTACTATTCATATGTCTGTAGCCAATGATTCATCTTTTTTTTCTGAATAGTGGATTAGTCGTCGGGCATCTATTTTCGTACAATCATACTTGTCTGGCATTGCCAGCGATATTGTTTGCTGTTATGTCGTTCAACCTCTGTCCATAAGCCTCGTGCGCAGGGACTGTGCTCAAACGAATTACACGCACCTTTTCTAAGTGAAGCGTAGACATGGAAGATGCTGCCTTCTGCACTTATTGCGGGACAATGCATAGCAGACAATGGTATAAATCCGCAGATTAATTGATGTTAGTACACCGTAACACTACAGCCCAGAAATCCATAAATTTACCACGGCGGATGTCCTTGTTCGATCGGCCAAAACCTCTCTTCATCGCTTGGACCACTGGAATCGCTGGCGCCAGGGTCAAATTGCATAACCAGCCACCACCCCGCCAAATTTCCGCTCGGATCCCACACACGCTCCCACCTAAGAAAAATTAGAACAATTCTGTTCGATTAGCATGAATCGGCTTACCATGAGCCGAATGGGCGACGAAAGTCAGATGTTTCTGTCTTCAGGACAATGTTAAGCGTTCTAGGGCCTGGCCTTGGTTGACCTTGGTGGGCCTTCTTGTACTTGTCATTGAGATGTTCCAGTCTATGGAGGGTGATATGAGATTCCGTGGTTGACACAGTACTTGTTGTGGGGGTGAACAAACTTGGCGTCGAAGAGTTTCTTGCCTTCATGTAGCGCGCCACCCTCGAAAGTGCCTTCAAGCGCACCCTTTACGCCGGAGAGCGCCGCTTCTTTGCGATAACCAAGCCTGAGCAAGTCAGATCGGTTGAAAGCCCTTCCGGGACGGCTTGTATTGTGTTGATTCTCGAAGGTCGTGTACGGTAGGGTTCCCATCTCCTTATCTGAGAATCGGTAATAGGTCTTGGCTGCATCAAATGAGACGAGAAATCACAAAAATGTACAATGCACATACCGACGGTGAAATGTATGACCTTCCATCCAACCTTCTGTTTATATTCAGGGTCTTTGTCAGGCGACCACTGATTCTCGTCGCGGGCAAGCCACGCATCCCAAGCTCGTCTCTGCTGTTCCTTCTGTGCCTTCAAGGCTTCGGCCAGGGCCTTTTTAGTAACCTTGGGAGACTGTGCCGATGAAGGTGTTACGAGAGTCTGGGACTTAGGAGATCCAGTTTTACGACGCTTCGCAGGAATAGCGAAATCGGAATCGCTTTTAGATTCAGGAGTAACTGAATTCTCGCCAAGCGTAAAATCAGGAGAACGATTTCGTTTTGAGGAAGAGCTGTGCATAGGACAAAGTGATGGTAGGAGGGCAGGCGGCGGGATGACCTCATAGATCCGAGACAGGGTGGGGGTCAGCCACGATGTGCCACGCTTTCAGTATCGAGCAAAGAGAAAAGGCGATAACGCGTTGAAGAGAGCAAGAGACGGTAAAAGCAAATTTTTACAATACAATCGTTTACGTTACGAAATCTTGGAAAGAAGTGTGAGAATTTGCCGGGTCTTCCTCGCCGCTTGTTTTATCGGTGATCTAGAGCTTACATTTCCTAGAATACAATACTGACGTTAAGCAAGGCTCCGTTGTATATGTATAATACTACATGGGTACATACCTTTCCGACGTGCTGAGCCTTCTCTATTTAAAGAAGGATAAGTTATGTTCCCGTCTAATAAAGGATTCAGAGCCTACAATTTCCGTGGAAGAATGGGACGACTCGGGTATAAGGCCCTACTCGTTTAGAATGTGGTTAGCTATCGTCCACAAGTGACTGAGCCTCTGGCGCCTGTAGGAGGGCTGGCCTACATAGCAGAACTTGGTACTCCTGTATGATTCTGAAATTCGAGCGGAATTTCAGGATAGTAATTCAAGACGGTTAAAGATGCCTACGTACCCTCGGAAAAGGTCGTAGTCTACCCATAACTGTGAGGGATCACATTATTTTGGTACATTCGGTAAGACGGGATCAGTGCGTAGGATTGGCATGGAGGTATCGTCTTCGTGAAGCTCATTGGGGCCTGGTATCTTCGCCATAAGGGTTTTTTCAGGTTTTGTTGTCCGTCTCCAATGAGTCGTTCACAGTTTCGCCTTCTAGGTCCTCTTCTCCCCCGTCAAGGTTCCGAATAACGTGGTCTTCATCCAAACCAGCCCTCGCGAGCTCGAAATAGCGGTTTTACTCGTCGAAAGCTTCGCGAATTTGGGCGGGTAGACTCTCCAG